>JAGFMF010011568.1:9277466-9365634 GCA_019455555.1 Galemys pyrenaicus
TCTGTCTGTGGTGAATCCTCTCACCCCCCCCCCCACACCTCTGGCCTGTACCCCAGTGCTTGTATGCATAAATAAATAAATCTTTAAAAAAAAAAAGTTGTTAGATTGGAGAAGTTATATAACAATGTTTGCAGAACTCAATTCCCTCTTTTTGGTTCTTTGAACTTTTTTTTTTTTTTTTCAAATCTAGCAACATGTATCACATGTGGAAATCATTATTTTGTCTTCCGCACTATCAGTATAGTTCCACTTTTCCTGTAAGGAAAACAAAAGTACCCATGATTTTTGTAGAGCAATTATATTTATTGTAGAATACATTTTTTATTGCAAATCATATTACCACAAACCTCTAAAAATAGCACTATAATTTTTAAACTCTCCTTTTTTAATGGGTTTATCTGGCTGGAGCCAAAAATTAATAAAAAACATACCTCAGTTATGATGTCTTCCAGATATGTGTTGACTGAATGCCCAGAGGTAAAGAAGGACTTGCCAAGAAATATGTTTGTTTGGGAGTAATTTCAAACTTGCTGAAAAGTTGCAAGAATCAGACTAATACAAAGACACATACAATCTTTATTAAGTTTGATGTGTTAAATTTTATTCTATTTATCATTTTTTTCTATATTTATGTAATACTTATAAGCTACAAATCCTTTTTTTTAAAACTTTTTGACCATAAGTTGTATAAATTATGATTCATTACCACAAGATATTTCAGTGTGCATTTTCCAAGAATAGGGATATACTCTTTAATCATTGCAATACCTGTCTATCCAATTTACCATCTATTTTCAACTTGTCAATTGAAATAATATTGCCCTTTGGAGCATTTTCTTTACTTCTAGTACACTATGCAGTCTGGACTCATTTACTGTACTTAGTTGTCATATATATTTATTTTTATTTTTTTAAAGATTTATTTATTCATGCATACAAGCACTGGGGTACAGGGCAGAGGTGTGTGGGTTGGTGGTGGTGAGAGGATTCACCACAGAGAGCGGGGAGCAGAACAGGCAGATCAACAGAAGTACACTGCTGAGGGGAGCAGCGGGCCAGGCAGGAGAGGTCTGCCCCGCCATGTGGGACTCCTCCCCGGCCGGCGGCAGGGATCGAACTCCTGCTGCAGTGGCTGCGGTCTGCTTCACAGTGCGTTGCTTAATTCACTGCGCCACCAGGGAGGACCTTATATAATTTTAGTATGATTTAATCTGTAACATTTCCATAGAGCCCTTCTTTGTCTTCTATGATCTTGACATTTTTTGAAAAATTCAGTCAACAGCCTCCTCCCCTTTTTTAATATAAGAGTACTCATTTGGAATTTATTTGACATTTCTACCTGGTCAGTTCCAGATATGGATTCCAGAACAATAAAATACTACATAAGTAACATTGCTTCACCGCAGGATGGAGGCATGTGTTGTGCATTGATGAACGGCATTGGCAATGTTAATTTTGATTATCTTGTCAAGGGGTTGTCCAGTTCTCCCACTGGATAATTGCTGTATTTTCCCTTGTAACTAATAAAAAAAATCTGTGAGGATATACTTTAAAACCAATCTAATATTCTATTTCCAATCAAAATTTCCCTCTAGCTACAGTGTCCATTGGTAATTCTTGCCTGAGTCAATATTGGCTGTGATGGTTAAAATATGATGGTTTTCTAGTCCCAGCACTCCTTCCATATCTACCTATCAGCTCATGGCATCCTACCATAAAGAAGATACTTCCTTCTCTTTTGGATTCTTATTTTCCCCTAAATGGTTTATCCTTACTATTATTCTGTTATTTTTGTTCCTCAAATTGTCCCAGTTTTGGACAATGGGAGTACCTTCAAAGTTGGCTCCCAGATTTTGGTGATATGACTTTATTATGTTTTGAACATTTTCCTATTTTCTTGCATAATTGGCTATTTCTGGCTCATCTTGTACCTACCTACCTTCATGTTGGAATAAGCCATTTTTCCAAGAACCCTCATTCATTTTAGTGGTGGGTAGTAATTACACAAGAATTGTGCTTAAGGTGTTTTTAATTTTACTGAGGCATCTTTGCTTCTAAGCTTTTGGAGGAGATAGAACTAGGAAATACATGCATGTGTATGTGTGTGTATAAGTTATATACATACATACACTGATATACATAACATTTTGAAATCATGAATTTACATCTATTCCAATCCATCTCACATGGCTTTTTGCTGCCTTCCCTTATTCCATTTATTGCATTTTCCTTCTTCCACAGTAAAAATCCTGGCTTCCAATAACATCAATACATTTTCTCATTTGCTCGATTGTGTAATACACATGGAACAGTTTCATTATTACCAGTGAGCCTCTATTCATGCAATTCAAAAATCAACTCATACCTATTAATTCCACACCTAACTATCCAAAAGAAAGGAACCCATTATGCCCACAAAGAGCCTTGTGCAAGACTATTTATAGTAGATTTATTCATTGTAGCACATAACAGGAAACAATTCAATTTTCTTAAGAGAGTAATGGATAAATAAACTGTGAAATAATCAAGCAATGGAATACTACTGTGCAATATAAAGGATATCTTTATCTTTTCTTTCTTGCTTCATACAATAGTGATGAATTTCAAAAACACCACACTGATTTGAAAAGGCAAACAGAAAAGAATACATAATAAATGATTCCATAATGTGTGATTCCATTTATATGGTGTTTGAAAAAAATAAAAACCAAAAGTAATTTATGAAGCTGGAAACCAAAGCACTACTTGCTTTTGGTAAAGATAGTATAGCATGGAGATTGAGCTGGATGGGGCCTGAGAAAAGTTTCTGACATTATGGAACTGTCCTATATCTTGACCAGGGTGTGATCTATGAGTGCATTTATTTGTCACAATGAATTAAACCCTTAATACTTGTACATTTCACTATGGATTACCCCTCAATTTTAAAAAATTGATGAGAGAAGAAGTTGCCCTTTTATTTAAAATTAGAAGTCCTACCTAAATTCAAAGCAGCACCTTTTTGTTAATGCTACATTTCTGATATGCTTCTCTCATTACTCTCCTAGTTGCTGTAAATATTTGAATTTATCACCCCTCATTAAGAGATGTACTTCCTTTTACAAATATACAGGTGTGTTTGTGTATGTTTCAAATATCCAAAATATTACATAGGTTAGAATTTCACAGATAATTAAATGAGATTATTAACTGTTTATGTCTGACCAGTATACAAACTTTAATGCATATAAAGTGAAAATATTAAAACTTGAAACAATAAATTTTTAATACTGAATTTTGGATTATTTATGAGATTAGTACTTTGCAAATTTGATCTCTTTAGAGGAAAGCAAAAACAAGCAAATTTCAGCGTAGTCAGGCCTTGTCAATGGAAATAGTTGATTTCCAACATCATTTCAACTAGGACTGATTTTCTTAGACCTTCTCATAAATCCTGGTACAGACCACACCTTTCATCTTACATTCCTTAAAAAAAAGAAGAGATTAATTGTATATCTAAAATTCAATTTCTCAAGGGAACGTAAGTTTATAATAAAAAACAGAGATGAAAAGCAAACTCATAAGATTTAACTTAGAAAGGAGTAAAATATCAGTATGTCAATCTGTAGCAATTTAAGAATTATAACTAAAATTAAACTAAACCATGCTACTGCAGAGGAATTTTTTGTTAGTGGCAAGTCTTCATGCATAATTTGTATGTATTTAAATTTACTCAAGCAGTGATTTCTAAAACTGTCTGCACATTTGCATTATCTAGGGAACATTTGAAAATACTGGTGGTTACTATCCTAACACATTTACATTCCACTGATGTGTGTTCAAGATTGGTGTTTACTACACATGTAAATCTATTGTGGTACTAAGAATAAGAATCTCTGTACTAAAGGAAAAAAACAATCAAAACATATATCTATTTTTATTCAATGTATGAGTTAATATTAAGCACAGAACCCAAAACAATAAAGTCGGTAGAATTAATCTTTCATAATCTTTGTCATTATTATCTATTGACTAAAATAAGTCTAGGATGAGTTCAGCTTGAATTACTGACATAGCTTAGTCCAAGTTGCTAGGATTCTTAAGGCAAAACCAATATAGATATGTATAGATAGCTACAAATATTCTACAATTGAGTCATTCATAATTTTGTTTGCTTTTAAAATTTAGATTTGCCTTGCCTTATGAAAAACAGTACAAATGTTTCTCAAAATAAGGTGGATATACCTTATGAGCCAGCAATTCTGTTCTTAGATATTTACTCAAAGAACGAAAAAAAAAATCCACTAATTCAAAAGGATAGATGCAGTCTTATGTTCCTTGCAATAGCCTTCTAATAGCCAAGTTATAGAACCAATCGAAGTGCATAGTATAGAGAAGTGGATTAGAACGTACGTACACGTGTGCGCACACGCGTGTGCACACCCGCACACATCATGTAATACTACTGAGTTAGGAAAAAAAAGAACTCTTGCCATTTGTAATGACAGATGGAACTGAAAAGGATAATGGATAATGCTAAGATAAATGAATCCAAAGGAGAAAGATAAATACCAGATATTTTCATATCTGTATATGGAATACTGAGAAACCAGCAAAAGGTGTAGACAAAACCAAGCCAGTAACAAACTCTAGAAATCTGACTGTAATTGAGGCTTCAAGAGAAGGAGGGGTATCACAGGACTATGGAAGGGGACTAAGAGTCTTCGGTGGTGGGTGTGGTCTGGTGCTATGCATCTGAGGGGGTGTGACCCTATGCCTCTACATCACCTACAGTGCTGTAAATCAACGTTACTTCAAAGATAAAACACTGAAACTCCCTTCTAGTGAGTTCTCCTAGTGTGGTTTACTCATACTGTCTTTAACTTTACTACCAAATTTTGATGTTGTTATTTTTAAAATAAATGGGTTGTATTATTTCTAAAATCTTGAACCTATACTTAAAGTATTTGAAGTAAAGTATATGAGTGTTTATGAGTTAGATATCACCCAAACATGAACTACTACTTTATTTTTAGACAGCCATTTTTTTGTACTAAAAAAAATAGATTGAAATTGATATAATTAATAGCTTATTTAAATAATATTATTTTAGTATTTAGAAGTTAAAACAGTCTTACCACTACCATTTTCCCATCCATCAACATTCTCTTTATTGTTGTCTCTTTGCCATCCCATTTCTGCACTTGATACAATGAACCCCTTGCCAGGGTTACAGTGGTCTGCAAAGACAAATTTACATAATTGAGTAGCTTGAGCTTTGGTTGATGAAGAAGCAGTCCTTTCATTACTGATTGGTTTTCATGTAGGTTTTTCATGAGGCACAATCATTTGCGACAGAATAGTCCACCCTTTTGAGTCCTAGCAGCAGTCCTCCTCTCTCTCAAGTGTAGACTGAGCTAACTTTGAAGAGACACATTAAATTTTACCTTTGTTTTCCTATTGTCAGCTGTGGTTTCTTCAAATTCCTGGCCTAACTTGAAGGAAATCTCTGTGTTTTTAAAGGTACTTTCAGTTCTTATAGTTAAGGTATCCCCTTTCTTGCTGATGATCACAGTGGGTTTGGCCAAATTTCCCAGTTTTCTGGTTGCTAAACCCACACCTGGAAATCAAAACAACATTAGAATCATGTTGATCAAAAGAATGAACCTAGAGAGATTACAGGTGGTCACAGTCTACTCTCGGGTGTACCTCAGATGTGCAGATGACAGTAATATTGCTTACTACTAAAGATCTCCCATGATTCACCACTTGCTGGATATCCGGGTCTATGAACTAAAATATTTTAGGTCTTGTTATTGCAAAAGTAATGTTGGCAAATTTTAAAAATAAAAATACTCAGATTAAGTAGCGCAAGCTTGCCATTTTTACCACATCTAAGCTCAAGTTCCACTGAAAATTGTCAACTAAAGCAACCCTTGAAAGCTAGAGGAGAGGGGGAGGGGAAGGGAGAACAGGAGGTGAGAAAAGCGTGGGAGAGGAAAGGAGAGCACAAGGGGCTATGGTAGAGGATTGTGGGTACTTTTGTGGTGGGACAATTATGGTGCCCATACCTGAGGGGTGAAATTCTATATTGTGAAAAATTAACAAAGATGTAAAATAATACTTCATTTAAAAAGATAAAGAAATAAAAAAGAGATTTGTTAACTATGGTTTTGCATGGATCATTCTAGATATTTTAATTTGTACATATAAATATTAAAGTTTTTTTTAAATGAGACCATGTTCTAGACACTGTTCCACAACTTTTCCTCTCAATAATGTATTATGTATATAGAAAAAACTAAACTCCCCTCACATCTTTGATGGAATCTCACTTCTGAAATTGTTGTTCCTAAGTTTAGCTGGTAGAAAATATTATTGACCTTCGAGATCTTTACAGTTCAAATGATTATAGCTGAATAAAATGATTTGTTTTTGCATTTGGAAAAAAATAGACTCAAACTTTATTACTACTATTTCTTAAGAAAATGGGAAGACATAGAGAAATGTCTAATGAGGTTAATATATGGCAAAACAAAAAGCTAATTATATGTACATAATAATATATATATGTCTTTATTTTTACCAAGTAAAAACTGAAGAGTTAGAGCCAATAAAGAACTGGGAACTAATCTTCTTATTCTAATTAATCTTTTGTTGTTGTATATGATTTAGAAAAATGTTTATCAAACTAAATGATATTATCTGCAGTAGAGTCTGAGGATCTATATTATGTTAACCCCTCAGGTGTTCTTATGTATTCTAAAATTTGGAAATGACAGAAGTGGGAAGTTTTTCTTTGGGGCTTTCTTATATTTTGCTTTTTCCTCACATGTAAGGTGTAGTCTATAAATGTAACCAATAGTATGAATCTAGTCCCATAATTTCTCATAGTTTCCCAGGAAATATGAAATGATTTTTCTCATTTTATCTAAAATAGAACCTTTCTCATTCACTTTCTGAACAGATAGATAAAGCTATAAGCACTTCAACAAGCGTAGTAACCTGAGATCAATGACAACACTTTATAGCATCAAAGAACTCTAAATTTCTGAACTGTTCACATCTATTATGCTTCTATGGAACATTCTACAGAGATTGTACAAAATAAAGTTCATCTACATAATGCCTGGTATTTCTATCTTTGTTCACTGTTCTAACTCCAGGAAAATCTGATGTTAGAGTACCTGAGTTTGAATTCACTGCCATACCCCATGTCTAACTTTCCTACCTTAGTTATCCTGATTTAAGACACAATTCCTTTTTACAAACTCTGTAAAATGTAAATAATAACATACAACCTAGAGATAAAGAGAGAAAACTGGCTTAATTAAACATTAAAATTTAAATGAGAAGTTTTCTATTATCTTGAATATATTTAACTCCTTAATTATGAGCACCTCAGTTGTTTTTAATACTACCTTTGAGGAAATCCAGAGTATGAGTTGACTAAATTTCTAAGACTTCTTTTCTCCATAGTCATAAAACCAAAACTCTATTGATAAGAAACTGCCCTTGAAATCAGTGAGAGTTCATGCATTTGAGTAGCTCTTGATTAGCTTAAAAATGCTGCAAACAAATGCTCAGAATGTCAACAAAAAAATTATTCCCAGAATAATATTGTTCTTAATAAGATTGTGCAGACTCTCCAACTCCTGCAAAAGGGAATTAGTAGGAAATAGTGCCCATAACTTTCTCAAAAAGAATTTTCTCGATCAGAACAACAAAGAAAATTTCTTACCGAGAGCCTTCATATAATCATCAAAATGCTCACTAGAGGCAAGTTTCCAGGTTCCCAGGAATTTGTTGCTCATTGTGATGGATGGGAATTCAACACAGTTCTAGGTTCGAGTCAGGAAACTCAAATGTAGTGGCAAAGCTTCAGAAGATTCTTTTCAAATATGTCTGAATCATGTGACTCTTAGGGAGACCCAATGGTGAAATGCAGTGTCAGGAGTGGGCAATGAATGGCTCTTCAATAATCCATTAGGACAAAAGAAAATCCCACATGTTTCCTTGGGTTTCCAAAAGTTTTTGTAAAACTCTATGAGAATACTATTTGAAACTTAAAATAATTTGGGTGGATCTTATGTTTTTAAGAAGTGCTTAGATCCTTAATGCTCTGGGGTTGGGGTGGGGGGGAATCTTTGAATTGAATCCTATACCAAAGTAAATTATGTAAGCATGAATGAATGAATGGTGTGTGTGTGTGTGTGTGTGTGTGTGTGTGTGTTTAGGCATCTTGCTCACTCTCAATCCTGAATCTGCACAATTAAGAATTCTTATTGAAAGGGAGAAAGAGAAAATGTCTATGAGTATTGTGGTAACAGCCTCAAATATGTTGTGGGAGAGAAAATCAGGGGGGCAGTAGGAGGAAGTATTCATAGGTAAGGGAGGCTTGGCATAGTTCACATATCCTAGGCAAGCAGAGTAGGCAGAAAATTACTGCAGAGAACAGAAATTGTATTCATGGGATGAACAAGAAGTAGCACTATAGCATGCTCTTTGGCCATAACTAAAGATTTTCATCTAAAAAAATATCTAAATCTAAATTAAGCAGTTTCCTAGTCAATATATCCACTTTAAAGTCCTTTAAAAGAAATCTTTAGTTTTATAAAGAGAAAGGACTTTCTATAAAAATAGCACTACTGTAGATTGAGAGTCATTATCGGTCAGTCACTGTGGTAAGGGCTTACCACAAATTATTTTATCTAATGCTTTTAACAAATCCAGTAATAGATATTATTGCATCTATATATACAGTGAGAAAACTGTAGTTCTGAAGATTAGGTAGCTTGCTCCAAAAGTTTGAATAGGGAGAAGAAGGTTTGAACCTGACCTTGTTCCCCAATGCCTAGACCAGACGTGTTTCATTAAATGTGCACAGATATTCTGATCCAATGTCAGAGGATATTACATGACTATGACTACATAGAGACACTCATTCTCTACTCAAAATCAAGAGATGAGGAATCGAGGCGTTGCTCTTGCCTTCCTTTTCCTAGCAGGTTTTCCTCACTGGCATTATTCCTGGTTGGGAGGCAACTGATATTACCAGGTTATATATATTTAGCACACAGATACGTACTCTTCACAACAATGAAAATATCTCATAGTCAATTTGCTCAGAGATGGTAGAATCACAGACCTTTTGGTTCAGGTTATAGAGCCAAAGCAGTGTCATAACCATTGAAGTTATGTGATTCACACTGTGTAGAACCACATCCAGTGGGTCCAAGTCTCATCTCACACACTCATACCTTAATAACTCAAAATGGGAATGAACTACTGAATAGAAAATTCTTCAGTTAACCAGTTAACCCAGATCCAGACCTAAGGGAATGTAGCTAGTTCTGGGATAAAAAAAAAAAGTGACTGTAAAAGAGTGTGATTTTTCTTAATGGCTGTGCTCTTTTCTTATGTAAAACAGTTAATAAAAATAAAGATGGTGTCACTTGTGCTTTAAAAAAACTTTTATCAACTCTTCTTTTTAGAGTGATTTGCCTAAATTGGGAAGGATTTTTAAATCCTTCTCCCATAAACTCATATTCAGAATGACCGGTGTGGAAGAACTGTGTGAATTATCAACTATCCTCGTATTGCACATAAAAATAGCCATGAAGTTTGAAATATAAATATTTAACTACACATTGGCAAAGCAGAAAGCTTAAAACTTTCAGACAAAGGAAGGTTTTTTTTTGTTTTTTTTTTTTGTTTTTTCCATTTTAGGCTTCTCCGTGATGGGGTTAGTCAGATGTTCTTGGATTGAGATGAAATTCTGAGGTCTATGTTTGAGTCAACTGCATGGATCAAAGCAATGAGAGAAGATTTGCACTGAACCAGGCTTAAGACACTGACATTAAGTCACTCTTTGCTAAGAAAGTCATTAATATACCGGTGAGAAAGGATATAAAGAAGAACCATATTATAACTAACATACATATTTAGATTTGAACTCTTCATTCCAATAAATTTTAAAAATTTAAAGAAATTTACAAATTCTTGAGAAAAAGTAATTTGCCAAAAATGATACAAGAAAAAAAGTCATATTCCCAAATCTATTAACATTCTTTCGATAAGAAAAATCTCTCCTACAAAAATATTCCAAACCTAGAGTCTTCAGCGTGTCATTGCGCAGTGCATGACTATAATATTCTTCTGAACTTTCTCCTCTCCTTTCCTTCCCCTTCTTTGTTTCCTCCCTTTATCATACAGTGAAGGTATGGAGAGAGCAAAGGCTGTGAGTCACATCTAAGTGTGAAATCATATGCCCCATTCCTTCATTTGGCCATTCTTTTGGTCAGTGGAAAAGTGGTATTTTCCATCTTCAGGATGCCATGATCTTATTGGAACACTAAGAAAACACATGTAAGATAATTGCAAGATAGTAGATATTCTCACCAGTACACATGCAATTATTCAATACTTATTTGTTGAACTGTGAAACCCTGGAGATTACATGGTGAGTGAAACAGCAGTAGTTCCTGTTCTCATAGGCGTTACGCTAGTTAATAAGTCAGATATTAAACAAGCATTTAGAGGTATAGTACAATATCCACTGATACTCTTTATCATTTGTAGACAAAGACAATGAGAATGGGATTAAAGAGCCACCGAACTGGTATTAGGGAGCACAATAACTTATAGAATTTCTTAGGTACCAGATGCTATAAAACTGACCTGATTTTTCTTCAGGATTTGCACACTAGAGCTGTACTGTCAAATGGCTATTTAGCAGACGGTGACAAGGTCGTTTTATCCTTGACATCCTCCTCTTTTGTGTTCCAGAAGGGCTTTTCTCTAGTTTTAACAGTGTTGAAATCAAAGTTGTTTTCTTAGTGCAAACTGGGCCTTATAACTTTCTGAGGCAGAATAGATCTTTTCGTTACTATGGTGACAATTGCATTTATGTTGCCCAAGAGTAGTTAATAGCTTTTCTTTTGTTAAATGGCAATAGAGAAGGGAAGAAGTAGTTTGTGATCCAAACAATGCAATTAACTTTGTTTTTACCAGAATCTAACACATATGGCCTCTTTTCCAAAGACTTGTCTAAGATATCACATTGCATCATTATTCCTAATAGAACACCTGAGAATTGAAGTTACTCATTCACTGGGGAGGGAATAGAAGACAGAATTTCTGCATTTCAGCTTCTTTCCCTAGTCACTGTATCATATATAAGTTTTTCCCTGTTTTCCAGTCTATTTGCACTTCCTTCTAGAAAAAAAAATATTAACAATAAAGGAAGTTGCATTTTGCATACTTTTGCACAAAGAGCCACTGGAAATAGACCCAAGACTCAGTCAATTGGTTTCTTATCGCTGATGGCAGAAAGGAATCTCTTAAAATTAATTCACTTGCAAAACAGTGAAAATATGACTGTATGTGTGTGTAGTTTTATTTCATGGGGAATAAATATGAACTTATAAAAATTCAGGTTGTTAGAGGACAGACCAAGGGGCACTCCAGGGCTCCCAAACCTGTACCCTTAAATAGGTTCTGCCACATAAAGACAAAGCATACACTTAGTATGAAGGAACTTTAATAGAATAATGTGCATAGAGAAAGGAGAGAGAAAGGATAATAATCTCCCACTGAAACACCAGAGCTACCCATGCCCTCTTGGGTAAATGCCCAGCCAAGCAGGATTGGCCAAAAGCAGGCCTGTTAAATCTCAAAAACTTGCCATAAGTCTAAGTCACCTTCTGCTGGGGAACCAGAGTTGGGGGCAGAAGGGCCAGGCAAGTCTGGGAAGGAAAGGAGCAAAATCAAAGTACAAATCAAAGTAATAGATGCCGTTATCAGCTTTCCCACAGGTATCTCTCTCACCTGCATCTCTTCCAAGTATCTCTACATGTCTTGACTCCATGTCTCTGTTTCCATGTCCGTCAAGTCCCTGGTCCAAGTCTAAAGCTGAGAAGCAAATGCAACATTTTTTACATGTCTCTCTGCTCCAGTTGCATCCTCCAGGTTTTTTTTCTCTATGCCTTCACTCCAGTCCTTTTTGGCTTCCCCTCACTGCTCAGCTCAGACCTACCTCCCCTTTCTATGTAAATTACACTGTTACAAGGGGATCTTCTAATAATGAGTTATCCAGATACCATACTTTTTCTACTTTGCTTCTTTGATTATATCTTAATATTTGTTTAGTAGTTGTAGTATGCAGGTAATGAGAAAAAGTGTAAATCACATATACATTATATATGAAATATATATACATATTTCAGACTAAAGTTACACCAGAGAATCAACTAACTCATTTTTAAACTACATTTTCTTTTATTTGTTCCAGTTCATCCTTTATTGTCTCAAAGAATTGAAAATGAATTTTGTAGTTAAATTCCAGCCTGTGACATTCTCATGACTGGGCACACACCGTGAAGATGCAATCTCTTAAAATGCGCATCTACTCAGAGTAACATTAACTGCTCCAATGAACCCTGAGATTTCAGTGACTTACTTAACTCAGAAGTTTATTTCTTGCTTACAGACCAGTCCCCTGTTGGTATTCCTAGTCTATGGGCAGTTTATCTTCAGGAACTGACTCAGAGGTTTTGGATTCATTCATCCTGTGTCTACACATTCCCTTCAGATTTCAGGGTCCTCTCTTCCAAACAGGTGGAGGCCAGGGAGGAAGAAAGACAGCACTTGTCTCTTTACCGTCTTGACCCAGAAAAGGCACTCATCAGCTCCACTCAGACTCAATGCAAGAATATCCACGTGGCACTGTGGGGACACAGGAGGGACTGGGCACAGCAGTGCCTGGCTTGCAGACGCTTCTGGGTACTAAAACTCTCCTTTAAAAGGGTGAACTCAGTGGGGGTGGAGTGGGGTAGGGAGTAGGGTCCTCCCTGGTGGTGCAAAGAGTTAAGACTCAGCACTGTGAAGCTATCCACAGCCAGAGCAGCATGAGTTCTATCCCCAGCCCAGGAGGTGACACACATGACACACCAGAACTCTCCTGTCTCACCCACTGTTGCCCTCAGCAGTGTATTTGTCTATCTACCTGTTCTGTTCCCCACTGTCTCTGGTGAATCCTCTCACTCCCCCCACACCTCTGGCCTACACCCCAGTTCTTGTATGCATAAATAAATAAATCTTTAAAAAAATAAAAATAAAGGGGCGGACTCAGATCTCCAGTGGACAATTACCCACCCCCATTGCAGTGGCTTTCATCTCTTGGCACACTGAATCCTCACATATCTTAAAGAGATGGAACACTATAATGAAATGGCAGTATGTTCTGGTCAAGATTTACCAAATGTTTTACCAAAGTAAACCAGAATCCATTTTCTTTGCTCATTTTACTTAGTCCATTTCTAATTGTTTACTTCCTTCAAGACCCTATTCAAAGCTTACCTCTGTTGAAACACTCTTTTGCTCTGCCCACTGTTTTAATGCAGTCCTTCTAGTTGCATTTCTCTTATTCTTTGTGTTCTGATTGCCTTATTTTTTTTAAAGATTTATTTATTTATGCATACAAACACTGGGGTACAGACCAGAGGTGTGTGGGGGTGTGTGAGAGGATTCACCACAGAGAGCAGGGAGCAGAACAGGCAGATCAACAGAAGTACACTGCTGAGAGGAGCAGCGGGCACAGCAGGAGAGGTCTGCCATGCCATGTGGGTCCCCTCCCTGGCTGGCAGCAGGGATCGAACTCGTGCTGCAGTGGCTGCGGTTTGCTTCACAATGTGTTGCTTAACCCACTGCGCCACCAGGGAGGCCCTCTGATTGCCTTATAACTGGAGGGGTCATGTAGGAAAATGAGAAGAGGTGAGGGATTTTTTTGTACGGGGCCATTTTATAAGGTCCATTTATACTCACCACAACCTTTTGAATTAGACGATATCCATTTGTAGAGAAGAACACTAAACAGGTGAAGCAGTTCACTCATACTAACACAGCTATCAAGGGCTGTCATAATAATAGCTGTCAAGAAGAAGGATTCAAGTCCTGCTTTGAATGTTCTCAAAGCTCATTCATTCCTCCTTCACTCCACATTCCTCTCCTTCTCCATGGAAATAGAGGAATCCAGTTTTATCAGGGAGCTGGTGATAATATGTCCCCCACTCCCCAGCGTTATCCCTCTCCAAAAATTACACAGGATCTGGGTGAAAAACTTCCAAGTGGATAACCTGTTTTTTCTCTAAACAAAATAGAAATCTTAAGCAAATATAACTTCTGGTTATTCCCTGATATTTCATCTTAATTTTCCATTTACTTTTGACTACTGTCTTCAGAGGAGTAGTAGTCTTTGCATGGCCATCAAAGAAAAGCCAATGCTTTTGTGTTTATTGCATCTCTGTGCATAAAATGAGCATTAAATACACAAAGACTGATTTGTGAAAAACAAATTAATTTTATCAGTGATATCCTAAATAGTGTTGAACAAAACAAAAAAGAAATCTGGTGAATTACTCTTTGATAATATTACTAGTCATTGTGTAGTATGACTAATCTTTAAATAATGAATACTTTCCTACATTGAATTTGAATACTTTCCTACATTGAATTTGAATGCTTTTCAAATTCAATGTGAATTTGAAATAATGGTTTACTGTTAAATTATCCAGGCTAACAACACTTTTTTTTAAAATTTTTTTAAAAAGCTTTATTTATTTATGCATACAAGCACTGGGGTACAGGCCAGAGGTGTGGAGGGTGAGAGGATTCACCAGAGACAGAGCGGGGAGCAGAACAGGCAGATCAACAGAAATACACTGCTGAGGGGAGCAGCGGGCACAGAAGGAGAGGTCTGCTGTGCCATGTGGGTCCTCTCCTTGGCCGGCAGCAGGGATCGAACTCGTGCAGCAGTGGCTGAGGTTTGCTTCATAGTGTGTTGCTTAACCCACTGCGCCACCAGGGAGGCCCCAAGGCTAACAACACTTAAAAATAAAATTTACTTACCTATGTGACTTATAAAAATAGTTCTCACTTACATTATTTCAAATTCTTTTGGAAAGGAAATAAATAACGCACTGTATTGCTCAATTGACTGATGAAAAGTTCCACTCTTATCCTTCTTTTCTAAACTCAATACAACTTGAAAAATGTGTCTTTGAAAGCATGTCAGATATACCAAGAGACTAATCACATGTCAACATTAGAATTTTTTTTCTTATTTGGGTTCTTCATCTTCATACTGTAAGTTGTAGCTTTTATGAGAAAAAAAGTCTTGAAAATTCAGAACTGGATTATTCTTATTTTTAATCCTGCCTCTTTAAAGCTAGATTTTAGTAAGCAAATGTCTGGTGCTTTTTGAAGTATTATCTCCTTCTGAATGGCTGTGGAAAACCCTTCATCCCTTGTTCTGAGGTGTCACTAAAACAGCTGTCATCTGCAGTCTCCATGCAGAGACTGTCCTCTGATTGAGGAATTGACCAATCTTTCCCTTTGTGCATAGGACACTACCTGGGGGTTGAATGTCTCTGACTTATGGAGAGCAAATATAGTTACATTTTGTACACTTGAGTCCTTTAGGAAAGACAGAAACAATGAGGACAGACACAATCTGACAGCTGGATGGCTCCCACCAAACCCCTTACTTCAGGGACATAACTGTATACTCAGACTCTTCAGGGTTTAATATGACGTGTTTACTTCCTCTCCGTGAGTTAATGATTTCCCCACCCCGTGTTCAGTCCTTTTACACATTATCCTTCAATTTCATCCTTCAGAAGAAAACCACACTGTTCAGTTGCATAGGATTGTCCCAATTTATACTTGTCCAGATGTAGTTATTGATAGTATCAACTTCCACTTTTTATTTCTTGAGTTTAGATGATAAATGACATGAATATTATACTATATAAAATCCAACTCAGAATTTATATTTGACTTAGTCCTATATATTTTATATTTAAGGTATAACATACTTGTATAATTCTTCCTCTTTCTCCCCTTCTTCCTCTCACTGCTACAAATATCCTCACACTTTCTAGGCTTCATCCTTTAATTTTACCTAAATTGCTTTACTGTAAGTTTTGAGAGTACTCCTGAACAACAGAACTTAGTGAAAGTATTAAGGGATTTTGTATAGCTCCAAAAATTATATTCTTATTGAACATTTAGAAATTGCACTTAAAAAAATGTCATTCTGCAAAGACTAAGTTGTAAATAGTGGTGACAGATGTGTTAGTTTGATTAATTTAAATGAGTTTGTGGATAAGTAAGACCATGATCGTTGCAGCTCAACCACAGAGCATAATGTCCAGGGTCTATTTGGTCACTCGCTCCATCTCTCTTTCTCTCCATCTACCCACCCATATATCCATCATCTATCTACCTGTCTATCCAATCTATGTTGACTTTCAGTATCTGCATTACACAATGTAGATTTTAATTATTATAATGTATGTCCTTTCAAGATGACATAAAATTCAACAGAGCACCTGTTGACAAAAATGCCTCATTCTAAACATAATGAATGCACTGGAGGGAAGTCAAGGACTGAGGAAGTCTGGTGGGCAAAGGACAAATGGGAATTTACACTCACAAAATAGATTTTTGCTTCACCGATTCATCATATTGTCTCTAACCCTCACTATCACAGAGTTCCAAAACTGCACTTGATTTTATGATTTTATTGAGCAAATTTATATTAAGCAACTTTGTTTTTAATACTGGGGCCTCATGTATCTCTTCTTTGAATCCAGTTTCTTGTGAGTGACCAAGTTTTCGTTGATGTAGACACTTTCTTCATACCTTATTGTAGATTCTAGTGCTGACAATATTATTCATGATACATTCCTAAAAGCAAAGAGGGGTCTATTAGAGTTGGTCGGTGACAAGTTAAAATTGCTCTGCCCTCATCTCCCAGACCCTACCTTCTGGATGTGAAAGAATTGTGTAATTTAAAAGGCATTCATTAAGTAGGAGCATTTAAAAGATTCATTTTATACAAAACTTACCACTACCATTTTTCCATCTACAATTTGTCTTTTGATTGTTGTCTCTTTACCAAGCCATTTCTGGATGTGAACCATTGAATCACCGTTTAATGTTACGGTGCTCTATAAATGCATAAAGGAATTAGTTAAAGGTAACAGTTCTCTGTGTTCAGACTAGACTTCTACTTGTTAATTTCTATTCTGATATTATTTTCTACAAATCCTTAACTCAGTACTTGTTATAAATTAATATAGTTAAGTGATTATTTGGTGCTCTCCTTCAGACACCTAAACTAGCTGTGAATAATTGTGCTCTATATGCTCTTTTGTATAATGACAAAGGAGAGATCAGAAAAATCAGTCAGAATGTTAAAATTTTTTACTTTGTTAGGCCTCAGAATAAGTAGCAAAATGACTGATTTTTAGAATAACATTAATGAACAAAACCAACCCAAACTAATTTGGTAATATGAATACGCCATGTCTAAATACTCCCTAGCTTTCCCGATTGTGGAACACTAGGAAGACTTGACTCTTACTTTCACTTTCCGATTGTCTGCAGTGGTTTCATCAAATTCTTCTCCCAGTTTGAAAGAGATCTCAGTGTTGTTGAAAGAACTTTCTGTTTTGATGTTCACCTTATCGCCATCAACACTAATAGTGGTGCTTGGCTTCACTAATTCCACCACATTGCGTATTGCAGCACTCACTCCTGTAAGGCAGAACCATCAAGATATTTAAGTATATTTACATTAAGATATTTACAAGTACATTAAGATATTTACAAGTACTAAAAATCACTTGGGGAAGCATTTTTAAAGAATGCACACTCTTCCAGTTGGAATTTGGGTAATGTGCCCTAGTTTCTCCAATGTGATCACTCCAATAATTGGATTGGCCCAACCCCTCCCTAACCAGAAAGTATGTCTAATAATTATAGTTGATATTTTATAAGCTAAATCCACTTTTTGAGACTCTTGTGCTTCATCAAAAATGCATATTTATATGTACATTTGCAGTGATCAGATGTTTGCAGTTAATCTCACTAAATGTTACAACAATAGTGCAGGGGGTATTGCTAGCCTCATTTTAGCTACCAGTACACAATATCCCAGAGAGGAAGAGAAACTTGTTCTAGGTGATGTGACTGGTAATTTGCAGAGCTGAGATATAAACACAGGTCCAAGCATTTTAGCACACTTAAAAAACAAGAACTACGAATTTTAATGTATCTATTCTAAAAGAAGATGGCTTATAAAATCCAAACTTGCAGATTAAATTCTATCTGGCCAAGTAAGAAGAAGGTAGACCAACTGGACCATTTAGCTTAGAGACCGACCCTGTTGCTCAGGGTGAGAATTTTTCATTGTCAAACTTGACTCCTGCCTCGTGGGTAGCAGAGCTGACTCCCCTCTCTCAGCATTTATTGCAAACTTGATTTTACACTCAAACTGTGGAACTGACATAATACATCTGACTGCAGTGAAGCAGCGTTAGATATATAGATCACAAAGAAGAGTGAGGAAGTTAAAGTGGTCTCCAACTTCGACACTGGCTAGCTAGAGCGCAATTTCCTTCTCTGACCTTCAGCTTCTTCACTATTAAAATGTGTGTAATTATAAAACTTACCTCAGAGGTGTGACGGTAGATGAAATTAAAGGACTTAATTGATAATGGTACAAACCCACACAGAGGAGTAGGTGCTCAGCTGTTACTCCCTCTTGTGCTCTCCTTGAACCCAGCTCCAGCTCAAAACTGGCAAGTTTACTTTTGCCAAAGCTCAAATTTATTAGATGTTGGGCCTCCCTGGTGGCGCAAGGGGTTGACCACCGATTGTGGGGCTTCTGCAGCCACTGCAGCGCTAGTTTGATTGGAATGCAATCCCCGGCCAGAAAAGGACCCACATGGCACAGTAGACCTCTCCTGCCTCACCTCCTGCTCCCCTTAGTAGTGTATTTTGGTCGATCTGCTTGGTCCGCTCCCCGCTCTGTCTCTGGGGCATCCTCTCACACCACCCCCCACACACCTCTAGCCTGTACCCCAGCTCTTGTATGATAAATAAATAAAATCTTTAAAAATTTTTTCTTAGATGTCCTCACATTTAAACTTAAAACTATGAAACCATAAAGAGATAGACAACTCTGTTTCTTAATATTCCCTGAGAAAGTTCATAATGACTATAAAAGGGAAACAAATATTATTTTACGAGCACATTGTTTTCTTATTATGAAAGATAAGAAATTGTGTGGTTTTCTAGAAGAAGTAAACATATTATTAATAGCTTGTAAGCATACATTTACCCTTTCAGTCAAGGTTAAAAAAAAATCGAGTTAAAAATTATTAATTTCATATAAGCAATTTATTATTGTAAGGGTGGTTTCTTCTAATTAAACATTAAAAATGTCCTAATTAAATATTAAATAATTATTGTTCCTTTAAGACTAGTGAAGAATAGTAGTAAGAACATCTTAGTTGTTAAAGACTCAGGTCATTATATTGATGCTTATTCAACTAAAAGTTAAATCATAAGTAAAGTTTATACAGTAGAGAAATACTCAAACTGAAAGAGTCAATGAGTAAAAAATTGTTCTATTTCTCCAATAACAAAAAAAATAATCAAAAAGTTTCAAGATATGTTTCTAAATACATCTATCAGAACTCTGAAAGTTTATCAAGTGGGAATTTTCTTTGTTGCTTTTGCTCATCTGAAGTTACAAGTTAAACTTTGAAGCATGTTTAGTTGAAACATTTGAGTAGTTATTACTCTCCATAAATGTAAAGATGGAAAAAAAAAACCTCAATTAAGAAACAACCAAGGCAAAGAGAAACGCTATCAAGAGGTTAGGATGATCTATTTTCATCAAGGAAAAATGGATTTCAATATCTGGATAACCACAAGAAGGAAGTTTCTGTGGACCTAGTATTCAAAAAATAGACAAATTTACTAGTAATTTAAAAAAACCCAAGTAGATTCAAATACTTTGCTAACCTTCTATGTATATGCCCTAGAGTCACAAAGGAAGGAAAATTCATTGTAAAGTACAAACTCAAGCAACTCACAAAAAGAGTTGCCAGTTTCCAAATCTTGTAATGGTATTTCTCACCCAGTTCTTTCATATATTCCTCAAAGTTTTCACTGGATTCCAGCTTCCAGGTTCCCAAGAACTGCTCGATCATCATGGAAACTTGCTAAGAAGAGGCACTCACAACTGAAAGTCAAAGGAACTTAGGCAAGAAAGTGTTCCCAGTCTGTTAATTTAAAAGGGATTTTCACCATGTGACTCTCCTGAAATAGCCAATGAGCAGCAGCAGGACCAAAGATTCCAGGCAGCAGCATTGACTCATTTTACTTACCTCCAAATTATGAAGCAGAAAATTAACGTGTGGAGTTGAATTTCAGTCAATGATTATAGCTTCTAGTAGAGATTTACATCCAAATGTCACCTGATAAGTATTACTTATGGAATAGGGACAATTTTCAGTTGTCATCCGTCTTTTGAACCCTGAATGCTACGTCAACTTTGAGAGACTATCCTGACAACGTCTAATGAACACCCTGCTGAGGTGTTTTCCTACCTGATACAAGACATCCTTGTTTGGTCCACCTCAGCTTTTTTTTTGTTTGGACAAGTCACAGTGCCAGAGTACCCTCTTCATTAAAATAATATCCTCTCCTCCCTTCCTTGCAGGGTTGATGAATTGATATTACTTACTGTAACTGAACATTCATTTGGAATGAGATGTAGGGTATTATTAATATTATCATTGTTGTTAATCAAGAGTAATTGTAAACTTAGAAGAAAGGTAACAATTATCATTGAATAGTATTTTGTGATTTAAGCTCTAAAAAAGAAATGGAGTGAATGTTTGGAAAATTCAGAGTTTAGGCTTAAAAGTAATATTGCTATTGAAAGATACTATTTTAAATTGTGAACAGAAATTCTAAGGAGACATATGGTCTGTTTATAACTGCATTCTAAGAGATGGACAAAGGCAGTAAAAAATTTAAATCTCTGTACAATTACTTCTGAAATCATCTTCTGCAATTGAAGTAATAGATGTAAACTTTGCAGGTAAATTGCATTTACAAAGAAGGATTAGGGCTCACAGGTTGTAGATGTATATCACAGCTTTGAATTCCAGTGGTTCTGAAGAAGGCTGGAAAGTTCAAGTGCCAGATGACAGCAAAAATAATCTTCATTCTGGCTGTCAAACATTCCCTCAATTCAAAGAAACAGGTATTCAAACCATCTTTTGGGGGAGGTGGGAACCCTATGCTTTAGCACCATGAAGCTGTAAATTAAATTGGAAAGAATTTCTTTTGATAAAAATTATAAAGACATTTTTAGTCAATATCTTTATTGGTGAAATAGTTATTAAAATATCTGGAAGACAAAACAGAGGAAACAAAATTCCTGGAGTCAGTTTCAAGAAACTGAAACCTGTGCTCAAAATAAGGGCCTGAGTAGCTGAAATTGTATTCAAAGGTGAGTCTCCATTTTCTCATCTTTAAATAGGAATACTAATTCCTCTGATAATATTATTTTGAAAATAAATGAAGTAAAAATGCAAACTGCCTGGTTCTATAGTAAGTGCCTAATAAATCTGGACTTACAAATAATTTTCCTAGTCAATCTTTTCTAATCTTTTGATTAGAATCCTCTTGTGAACACAAAGTCAGAATGTGAATCTTTGTTTTCAAAGTAAATTCTTATGATCAGGAACTCAGTTCACCTTTTCTGGTCTCTGCATATCTTGGTGTTATAATAGGGCAGGAATTAAAAAAAAAATCTCTGGCATTATTTTTAAGGGAAGCATCACAAACAAAACAAATTATATCAATGACAGTACACATTTTAACAGATTTTTGGCTTGCTATAAAGGGCAAATAAGTGGTTTGGAAGTTTCAGTCTATATACTTGACACTCTAGTGATCTGTAGAGGTAATTCAAAGCTTCCATAACAGGGAGAGAACAACACACATACACACACACACACACACACTCACACCCCTACCCTGGGAATCTCATGATATTTTTTTTTGTTTGATTTATATACTGGAACTCCATGGAGATTTTATTTAAAAGTTCAGAATAAATTCAGGTTTTACATGAGTAGAAAGCTCCATTGGTAAGAAAAAGAAAAATCTGAAACATTTGCAGCATTACTCATTACTAGGCTACTCATTACTAGTCATCTCTTTTCTGGAATAAATATTATGGGATGACTGGCATTTAATTTTTGAAAGATTCCAGAAATAGCTTGATTTACCAAATATTTTTCAGATTAAAAATGATAGCTTACAAATAACTTTTCTATCTCGTGCATCCACCTGTCTCTGAATGCTCTAGGGCAGGTAGGTGTGAAAGGACAGCCCTACGACAGCCGGCTGACAATTCAGTACATTCAAAACCATCTTAGGTCTCTGATAAATGGTTATTTGACTGTCAATATGCTGAAGAAAAACAGAACAGCACCTATTTTATCATCTACGTAAGACAATGGAAACTTCACAAATAAGAATTTTTTGTTTTAGATGATTATGAAAAATGTATTACACAAGAAACAAAACAATAAAATTTTCTGTTTCCTTCTCTCAATTATGAGAAGTTCTCTAGCACAATGAATAACTCATTAGATCACCTTCTAAATCCAAAAAGTTTTATTTAACTAACGCAGCTACATTGAATAAAATCGGTTTTGGAGAAAATTAGTTGCTTGCTAATTAGTGGAAAAGATAATACTTGTTTGGGCAATATATCCAATAGACTTGCAGAGTTCCATGCAAACTTCAATCCACCATCATCCCTTCATCCCTTGGCTTAGGCTCGCTCATAAACTCGGGTAGAAGTGACGCCTTTCATGACACATTCCTAGACACACAAAAAATTCATGGTTAATCACTGAGACTAAACCATGGGTTTATTTATTGCCTTCTTCAATATTGGGAAGGAAACAATACTCATTTGAAAGCTATTTGGGACTGCTATGTATTCCTGATACTGTAATATTAGGGAAATATGAATATCAAGAAGATACAAATTCCCTCAAGGAAATGTGCAATCTATCTATAAAAGAAATACATTATACATATGCTGGTGGGCCAGGAACTACTACCCAGGGGATAATATGCCTGAAGGGAGATTAGAAATGTGAGGGCAATTCCAGATTCAAGCTATAAACCCAACAGAATCACCTTTTTGTTCTACATAAAAAGGATGATTATGTTTTTCTTTAGATGAAATGATGATGATGAGATGACCTTGCAGTGGGATCCAGAATTAAGTAGCTGGAATATACTCACCACCACTAGTTTATCATCTACTCTTTTTCTCTTTATGGTGGTTGATTTTCCATCCCACTTCTGCACCTGTACCAAGGCCCCTCCATCTAAGGTAATGATGCTCTGTGGGTAATAAAAATAATTAAAATTTACATATAATGGTAGAAAATAAATTTAAAATACAGTACTCAGTACTAATATTTGAAATAACATTTTGAAGTCATTAGTATTTCTAAATTACAAGAATATACTGTGATAAGAAAAATTGTGTTAAAAAACAGTATATAAAATTATATATACACACATGCATATACACACACACACATATAAATTGAGCAGAAGAGTATACAGACATGCATTTGGAAAAAAACCTGAAGGAATGGGTGTGAAAATATGCATTTCGAAAAAAACCTGAAGCTTTTTTCTATATATAATATAATAGGAAATATAATAGGTGATTACTTTTCTTTGCCCTCCATTTTTTAATAAGAATTTGCTAACAATATATTTCTTAAATTTGTTTAAAATATTCTATGTATGGTTTGAAAAATACATTTTGTTGATAATTTTTTAAAAGCATAAATGTAGCTTTATAAGAGGGGGAAATTCACCAAAATATTGAAGGCAACATGGCTTAAATATTGGAGGTCAGGTATCTTTGGATAATGAGAAGAATTTTCTTTAAAAAAAAATTAACTATTTATGCAAGAACTAGGGTATAGTCCAGAGGTGTGGAGATTCACCAGAGACAGAGTGGGGAACAGAACAGGCAGATAGACTAAGATACACTGTTGAGGAGAGCAACAGGCAAGACAGGAGAGATCTGCTGTGCCATGTGGGTCACCTCCTTGGCCTGGGATCAAACTCATGCAGCAGTGGCTGCCCGTAGCTTCATACTGCTACGACTTAAACCCCTGGGCCACCAGGGAGGCCCCTGAAGAAACTTTTCTTTTTATAAAACTACTTTCTTATAAACTGTGGACATTTAAAAGCCAGGCTATTTTTTTGATCTCTGAGTAGTATTCAATTGTATTCATATACCACATTTTGATCCATTCATCTGTTTTGTGGCATTTAGTTTGTTTCCATATATTAGCTGTTGTAAATAGTGCTGCTATACACATAGAAGTGCAAGTTTCCTTTCAAATTAGTGTTTTTGTGTCCTTCAGGTAGATACCTAGGTGACAAATCACTCATGCCAGTTGTGGCAACACGGATGGAACTCAAAGGGATTATGCTACGTGAACTAAGTCAGAAGGAAAAAGATAAGTATCTGATGGTTTCACTTATATGTGGACTACAGAGAATCAAACAAAAGGTTAGGAAAAAAACAAATCTTGCTAGCTGACCGTAGATCTGAGGTAAACAGCAGGGGTGGGGGAGGAAGGAGGATCAAAACAGGAGAGGGAAGTACATAAGGGATGGGAGAGATGGTGCATAGATGCTGTGGGGGTGGTGGTGGGAGGACTACAGGGATGACCTGAGAGAAGAAATCAGGTAATGTCTAAAAATTAACAACTATGTAAGAAAAAAATAAATAAAATAAATCTTAAAGATAAAGTAAAAGCTAGGTTTTTCCTCTGCTTCAAATCTTTATTACTTACCTTGACTTTCCTGTCATCTGCAGTGACTTCATCAAATTCTTGGCCCAGTTTGAAGGAAATCTCAGTATTTTTAAAGGTACTTTCAGATTTAATGGTGATCACATCTCCATTCACACTGATGATCATGTTGGGTTTGGCCATGCCAGCCACTTTCCTGGTGGCAAAGCCCACACCTACACATGGTAAAAGAAAAACAAAAAGTGTTAAGCCTACAATTCTCTGGCTCATCTTTAAGTCAGAGCCGTAGTGTGTGTGTGTGTGTGTGTTGGTGGACACATGTGAGCATAAAAGGTAAAAAGACACTCGTGTGTTTCTTAAAGACCTCATTGAAGCAATTCCGTCAGTGAAGTAGAGGTAAGAAGTCTTAAAGAAACACATGAGGCATGACTGAGTATGTATGTTTTTTAAAAAGATTTATTTATTTATGTATGCAAGAGTTGGGGTACAGGCCAGAGTCGTGGGAGGTGAGAGAATTCACCAGAGACAGAGTGGGGAGCAGAACAGGTAGATGGACTGAAATACACTGCTGAGCAGAGCAGCGGGCAAGGCAGGAGAGGTCTGCCTTGCCATGTGGACCAGGGATCTAACTGGCGCTGTTGTGCCACGGATGCTTTACAGTGCGGCGTTCAAACTGCTGCACCACCAGGGAGGCCCTGAGTGTGGTTTTATTCTTTAATTTTCCCTTTCTGGGTCCCATGATGCGGGTCCGCAGGAGCCCCATTTTTAATTTTCAATGAGAATTTGTACCAAGTTTAATCTTTTGGAATAAGCTCTCAAATTAATGAACCATATCAGACTTTAGGCAACTATTTTCATTTCACTCAGTTCATGAAAAGTGGGCAGTGCCCTGACTGTTCCATCCTAGGTAATGGCATGATCCAATTCACTGTCAAAGATAATTTTCAATAGGATTTTGTGTGGATATAGTTACCAGTTTAAAAAAAAATATTTTGGTTGTATGAAAATCACACTTCATAGTATTTTGCTGCCAAGTCAAGTTTTCTTGGCTGCTTTTCCAAATTACTTTACACTGAAATAAAGATTTTGATCACTTTTTAGAAAAAAATGTTTCCCACATTCCTACCATATTAGAATGGTGATGACATTCTCAATAAATTAAAAATGTTAAATAGAGTCTAAGAATCAATTGTGAAAAACTTCAGAATGTAAGACATCACTGTTAGTAAGTTTAGAAATTATCCAATTCCCAATTACTTAAGTTGCCAACTTACTCACTTTTAAAAGAGGAATCTAATGGACAATTTATAGCTAATACAGACAACAGTAACTGCTGTTATTGTACACGTCACAAGGGATTTATGACAGTCATAGATATTTGGATTTTTTTAATACTGGTATATAACTTTTAGATACTTCTTTGACTAAAGATTAGAAATAAAGGGGACAGGGAAAGAAAATACTTTTAAGCCAAATAATCCTGAAACTCTGATTTAGATTTCTGTCTGAAAAGTAGCCACAGGCTGGAAGGAATATGTTGCTTTAATTCCTGGCTAGGTTACAAAACATAACATTAGTACATGGAGTGAGTGAGCATAGTGAGTGGAGGCAACATTAAGGACAATTCTAGAGAAGCCAGTTTTGGGAAAAACCATGTTCTCCATTTGCTTGATTCTGTCCTTATTTGACTGATGAAGGGAGTATTTACTAAGGGCCATCAATTTCAGCAGATTAATTTATTGTTTTTCATTATCATTAATGCTTTATAATTAAAAAACACATTGGTATAAGAATTTAAATACAACTATTGAAAGTATTAAATGTCTCTAAAAACCAATAACTAAGTAGCCTCAACACCTGACATTTCTATACAATACACGTAAATTAATTCACTAAATCACAACTACTTGATATTCTAGTAAATTAGGTCTCACTCATGTAGAAGTCCTTGATTTCTCTCTTGTCTATGAAATAAACGAAGTAAGACTTATAGACAAGCAAAAAACATACACTACGTAATTTAGGGAAAAGTTGACCCTCAAGATTTAGGGATTAAATCATAACCCCTAATAGAGATAATGTGTGAAAACCCCTTCCCAGTTTGCAACCCCTGAATAGGATTTTAATGTGTATGTTGTGGGGAGTAAGGCTTTCAAAATAGAAGCTTTGAATGAGAACTTACTTCCTTACCCCTTTGCTTTACCTCCCTAATTTTCTAGAGAAATTTTACCACCCTAACTTTCACATAGCATATTGCAATATTAGTAGACTCTAAAAACCTGAAAACCTCCATTAATCTCCTTTTGAATTACTAAATAATTCTATGACATTTCTTGTAATTTCTAGTAAAAGAAATACTTAATCCCTAAAGGATCATATTTTCTGAAATTAAGAACTTTTGCCTGCCATAAAACAATCACACATTTATTGGATTGATAATACACTATATAATACACTACAGTGTTTAACATACACTATATAATTTAGGGAAAAGTTGACCTTCAAGATTTAGGGATTAAATCATAACTCCTAATAGATAATGTGTGAAAACCCCTCCCCAGTTTGCAACCCCTGAATAGGTGTTAAACAAATAATTGGAGTTAAACAAATAATTGTTTAACATACTTTAAAAATTACATTAAGATAAAAATGTAGCAGAAATTTTTGCGTGCTAGGAAATACAAAAGGTTTTATTTACAAGTTATCATTTATTTTAAATGCAAAAGGAAAACAGGCAGAGAGCCAAATAAACCAAAGATTCCCAAGTTTAGCAGGCAAATAAAATTTCATCATTTCTGCAGACCACGAAAATTCCATTTAGACTCTTCATATCAGTTCACTTTTAGAAAGCATTAGGTGTAGCAGTGACTTAAAATGATTCTAGCATCAAAAGGACTTTTTATTTGGTTCACAGACCCCTTAACATTATTTTCATTTATTACAATTATATCCTCTGTAAAGAAAGCAGTATTTTATATTTGGACAAGATTTCAGAGTGAAAAACAGCATAATCCCCACTTCCCCATAGAAAAAGTTATAAATGCAGTCATCATATAATGCATTTCCTTACCCACTTCTTTCATGTAATCATCAAAATTTTCACTGGAGAGAAGTTTCCAGGTACCAACAAATGCATCACACATTTTGTGAGATTTTGAGGATTATTCTTCAAGGTGAAAAAGAAACTGCAGCTTTCAAGAAGGTGCTATGGACCCTGTTGGGTACAGAGAGTTTCCTTTTAAAGATGCTCAAAACACATGATCTTAGGAATAACCAATTGGGAATGATACCAGATCATTTCCTTCTGTTACCAGCCCCTAAATTTTTTTCTCTGAGTCATGTTCTTAGAAATTTCTCAACTTTGGTTCTCCCTGGCAAATGGTCACTGGAATTAGAGTACAAATTATTTTTAACCATTCCAGAATATTTTAAATGTTCTTGTTTTGATGGTTTAATGCTAAATGCATTGAATTTCCTCCTATTATTTTCATACATATTTTATCCCAGTAGAGAGAGTAGGGCAATTATCTTGGGAAGAACTTTTGACCCCTTTCTCTGCAGTTTCTATTAAACTTTCAGTTATGTGACTCTTGAATTGAAGATCATGTGATTACCTTGGCCATTACCTTGGCCATTCTTATTAACAAGTGTTTGTTGAAATAAGACCGCCGCAGGACAATTCAACAAATTAAAACAAAATAAGAAGTGACATTTTAAACATTTTACATTTAAATTGTTTCGCTTTTCAAATATTTTGCATAAATGTAAAAGAGAAAGCAAATTCCATAAATCTGTACTGGAGATTTAATTAATGAATAATAATTTAACCCCACTCTTCTGTCCCTTAAATAAAAACACAGCAATTTTCACAGACCCCTTAAAAATTAGACTCCAGGGCCCTCTCTGTGGTGCAAGGGGTTAAGCACCACTCTATGATGCTATTCACAGCCACTGTAGCAATAGCTCCACCCCTGGCCAGCGAGGTGACCCACATGGCACAGTAGACCTCTCTTGTCTCTCCAGCTGCTCCCCTCAGCAGTGTATTTCAGTTAATCTGCCTGTTCTGCTCCCCACTCTGTCTCTGGTGAATACTCCCACATCCTGCACCTCTGGCCTATACCCCAGTTCTTATATGCATAAATAAATACATTTTAAAAAAAAGTCTCTAACCGAAAATACACCCTCATCCTGAGAAATTTGTTCAGATTCTGAACTATATTGTGAGTTTAAATTTATCCAAATCAAAATGGTTTAGTTTAATTTAAAACAATCAAAAATGGCATAAGCTATCAAAATCTATTTCCTTCTTTTATGCGGTGAATAATCCATGAGGTTACTTTTCTAAAATCATCAGTTTTCAACCCCATCCCACCTCTTACCAGAATGATAAGAAGATCACATGTGTCACAAACTCCATGAACGTGCCCAGATTTTAGAAACGAAAAAAAGAAACTAAATTATGGAACAATGAATCATTACATTGGGTGTTCATTCACTCAATGAACAATATTTGCTGAGCACACAATTGATTTGCAAACCGTAATCAGTGTTCCAAGGGCTTGTCAGAAAGGTGCAGGACAGAGGATTCTGTGAGGAGCAGACTTTCTGCAGGCAAGTTGTTATAAAACTTGCTAAAATGGTCTTTATATGTTTCATGTTACAGAGGATGTAACAGTTTCATTTATTGGTAGTACAGTTACATTTGTTATGGCACAGATAAGTCCATCCACTCTGGCTGTTGCATAGATACCTGAAGTGTGGGTGTATACCATTCTGGTAGTTAGCTATTATAAATGCATCTGTTTACCTTGGAAGAGTAAAAATGTGCATGATATTAGATTATTTGATACAGCGATAATTTTGACAACAGAGGTGTGCTTTTTATTTTGTTCTTAGAGATTTTTTAAGAGTAGTTTCAGGTTTCCAAGAAAATTGAAAGGAAGGTTCACATAGCCCTATGTCCACACTTGCAGAGCCCACCATGATCAATAGCACTTGCCAAGATGGTGACCTTTTACAAAGAATTGGTAACCTGCATTGACATATCACAATCATGACCAAAGTTCATAGTTCACCTTCAGGCTCATTTTAGTTGCTGTGCGTACATAATGGGTTTGGATAAAAGTGCAATGACATGCATTTACTATTATAATATCATGCAGAGTATCTTCACTGCCCTAAAAATCTATCCTTTTATTCTTTGCTCTGTAACTCTGATTTTTAAACTGTTTCTACAGTTTTACCTTTTCTAGAATATCATACAGTTGGAATCATACAGCATGTAGTCTTCTCAGATTGACTTCCACCAATGAGTGATATGTGTTTAAGTAGGTTAAAAATATATTAGTAAAATTAAGTTAACCTGTTACTTTTTCACTTTCTTAATTTGGTTATGAGGGTATTTCAGACTATCTATTTGGCTCCTTTTGGGCAGTGCTGTTTTAGAGAAAGGCAGTGACACCAAAAATTTACATATTAAGTCAACATATATCGGACACTTTGTTATTCAATAATAAACAAATACATCAGGCACATGCTTTCATAAAACTTACATTCTATAAGAGGATAATAGGAGAGAAATGTGTAAACCAATATCAGGTAGTGATGTATCTCAGAGAAAATAGAATAGGTGACATAATAACCGCTGAGAGTGTTGGCAATGCCAGGTGGGGTTGTTAATGAAGATGAGTCAAAGGTGGTGGGCAAGTGAACTGATGCCTGAAGGATGAGAAGAAAAAAGCCATGAAAAGATCAGAGAAAATTGTATTTCAGACATAGTAAACAGCAAGAGTTGCTGGTTCAATTGCCATTCATGATCATTTCATCCAAATATGTGCATCAATAGAAAACCATGACAAACATAAATATGTGTCCCTACAAACCATGACAGAAGTACAGATTTATGTTCCTACTGAGCGGAGCCCAAGTTCCAATAAGGCAGGACTTTCTCCTAGATCATTTCCTGATGAAGATCAAGGAATTAAGTATTCAATAAAATATAGGAAGGAAATCATAGTCATAGTAGTGAGAGTCCAGCAAAAGTCTTGTAAAAATGCATCAAGAATATTTTTATGCGGGCTCTCTGGTAGCTCAGTGAGTTGAGTGTCACACTGTGAAGCATCCATGGCACAGCAGTACAAGTTTATTCCCTAGCCAGGGAGGGGACCCACATGGCGTAGCAGACCTCTCCTGCCTTGCCTGCTGCTCTCCTCAGCAGTGCATTTCAGTTGATCTGCCTATTTTGCTCCCCACTCTGTCTCTGGTGAGTCCTCTCACCTTCTGTGCCTCTGGCCTGTGCCCCAGCTCTTGAATGCATAAATAAATAACTATTTTTTAAAAAAGAGTGTATTTTGTGGGTCAGTAGCCTCTTATTTCCATGTTAATATATTTAGTACCCTTAGCAAATAGCCATTGTCTTTTACCACAATGTTGCTGGCTGCTATGTGAATAGGTGGCATGCCGAAGGGACAATCACACAGAAATAATAAAACATTCTGCAATCTTGAGTTCTATGTTCTTTGAAAAATATCCTCCCAATGAACTAAGAAAAGGCAGATTGAACCAAAAATCCATTGGTCATCTTTTTTGAAAACCAGGTGACATTAATACTATTCACATTTTCAAACTTAATTTCATTATGTGAAACTTACACCAGCAAAAATAAATTTGCAAGATCTCTTTTGCAAACCTACTATGTGCAAGGCACTGTGCTGTGTTTAGTGAGGAAATATAACAAATAAAATGTGATTTCTGCCTCTCCCTAATAATTCAAGTTCTCCTTCTAGCTACCGGCCTGCGCCAAAGTCAAACACAAAGCCTTTTCAGATATTTTGCTCTAAAAATCTTAACGTGATTTCTACCCCATTAGTAGCACTTGCATCTCCTCTAAAATTTTTTACATATTTTGGCATCTTTGGTAGCCTATAACGTGTACAAGTGATACTTTTATCTGATCCCTAGTCTCCCCTTCTCCATTTTGAACTCTATCTTATCCATAGTTTAAAGTTTCTAGCTCCTTACTCATTCACCAGATATTATCTGGGTTAATGAATGTGCTAATTAACAACAACAACAACAAAATGAAATGTAGGTTTAGACTACATAATCATGCTTAGTGCTGTGTATGGGCTTTAAACCAGCAAATCCATGTGATCAACTCTGTGTTTGACAAAGATAAACACAGTGACACTGAAAGGTAGATGATAAAGGGTAAGGAGATGCAATTTATGGAGAAAAAGAATTTGGAGATGGTGAGTACCTGAACAGTGTAATGGTAATGAGATGATGGGAATCCTGTGGAATAAACTGAGAAATAATATAGGGAAGGGTACAAGAAGACCCTTTCTTCTGGTGGAAACCAGATCCCAAGGACATTTTACACTGGAGATAATTTGCATTTGATTCTGAAAGGACTTCCAGTGGAGGCCACTGTACTGTTGTTCAAAAATACTCGAATACAGCACTTAGTACATGTAGCAGGCAAGACTCTCTGCAGAGCTGTGGGGAAGGGTCTTCAGTGGCTAGAGTCTCACTTTGCTTTGGAAATGTGGAGACTTGGGGCCATGGTCCTGTACCCTCAGTGCTGACTGGGCAGGCACTCTGGCTCGGGAGCTCTGCCTTGCACTTTGCTCTACTGGGGACAGCTTCCATGGAATGCTTCTCTCTGACCTTTGCCTGTGTTTACTTCTTCTGGAGGAAATGAGGTATTTTTTTCTGACAATTTTTAAGTCAAAGAGGAAACATCCCAATCTCTGGATAATGAAGAGTAGAGACAAAGCCATGATGAGCGACAATGTTTTCACAGCCTCTGTGTGGTAGATTAAGGGTTCATGCCAAAGTTCTTTTATTGATGCAATATTCCTATGTTAATTTGGGTTGAAATTTTTTCACATTTATTAATTTAGGGTCAAATTTTTAAGATGAAATTCCAGGAAGAAATTCAGGCATATTTTATTTGTTTTTCTCCCCCGCCCCCACCATAGTAGTATAATGGGAATATTTCATACGATAATTGTTTTGCTTATTTTTTTAAAGATTTTTAAAAAATTATTTATGCATTTCCCATTCTACATTTAAGAGACAGAGAAGAGGAAACCTTATATTAGTTTGTACACCATTCATTGAACATATGTTCACAGGGACTGAAGATTGACTCCTGGACTTCAAAATGGTGATGGTTTTGGAAGGAGTAGTCTGTGGGCTACGCTTTGGCTCACAATAGAGTGACTGATTACAGACTAGTGCTGTGGCTTCAAGCATGTTGCATATCTTATTCACTTGCTGTCTTACTCACAAAAAGTTTTTTTGTCTATAGAGTAGTAGGTGCAAGTAATAATCAACTAAAGAGCTGGCAAAGCATCTGAATACAAAGTGTGCCCTACTTTGTTTTTGTTTAATAAAGCAATCACCATGAAGAACTGACCTGGGTATATGTGACAAAGTCAGCTAAGAAAACCAGGGGGGAAAATGTACAGGGTACAAATGAACCAGATGATAACAGATGAAATCAGAGACATCATTGAGAAAATATTCAGAGGATAGACAGATAGAAGCACATACACACATATAAACTCACATCAAGTTTCTTCCTTTTTGGCTTCAAGCTGTTTTGGGGTAGTAGCCGTATCGTATTCATGCTAGGGATTCCAGAAACATTCTGTATAGTGTTTATTAAATTAGGAAGAAATCAATCAGGTTGACTTAAATCATATCAAGGTATAAATGACAGATAATACTGCATTACTAATGTATTTGCATTTTTAAAAGATACTGATTATCCCCTTGAAAAATTTCAAGTCTATACCCTAAAACCAAAGAAGAAGTCTAACCCCCTGAAGCTGAACTAGTATGTAAACTGCGATTTGTGCTTATAAGAACTCTTCAATCCAAAGGAAAGCTCAGAGTCTGTCGCTTCCAAACCTTTGTTCATAAAGTTCCCAATTTCAGTCTACTTCGATTTTACATCCTTTTAAAAATTGTACATGTATGTGACTTAAGCTACATAAGTTGAGCTGAATGCAAAGAAGATACTCAGTCAAGTATTCATTCAACATCTAGTAAATGCCAGTCTGCCAGTCACTGGGCTTGATGCTCCTGCACAAGCACACATCAAACAGCAGGGCTTCGTGCATGATGCCTGTAGGTGTTGTGAAGAAAAGGGATCCATCATGCATCAAGAGCGTCTCTGGCAGACAATGGGCATGGTTTCTGATTCATTCCCTTAAGTGGGCACTTAAATAATGCTTAAGAGGGCGAGGAGAGGAGTTATAGGAAAAGACAAATAGAAAAAGAAGGTAAAAAGGATAAAGGAAAGAGAGAATCAGAAGGGAGAGATAGTGCACGTTTAGGATAAATACACTGGTACTTTCAGGTTGTAGACAAATGAGAACTATGTACTAGAATGAGAACACCAGAGAACAGCAGATGCCCCAGTCCGCCCTAGCTGTGAATTGATACTGATAAAGAGACAGAACAGAAACAGCTCATCCAGGAATGATTTTGATTACAAGAAAACACCAAGTATTCTTTCTGGGAGGCACTTTTGCTGTGGGACTTCCCCCAGTGAACTCTGATCGAGTAAGAAAACACAAATGTCAGGCATCTGTGAATTGCATTCGCCATCTGGGTGTTAACTTCCCCCTTGACGAAAATCCTTTCTCACTAGGTGAAATGTGCATTCCTCTCCTTGTGCTGTGGCTGGCCAATATAGTCTCCAAATATTATTACCTCTGCCAGAGATTCTTGATAACGATTTTATGCAATATAGACACTTTATTCCTCTTAATTTTGTCATTTTGAATTTTTTTTTAATTCAATGAACACCAACACACTTTTGACATTTTTCTGGTAGTCTTATAAACATTTTTATAGACTAGAAAAATCCATATGCTCTGGTGTTAAGACATTCTGAATTCTGTTTCCACCATTCTAGTTGTGTCCTTTGGCAAGCTAATTAATTTCTACACACTCAGCTTTTTCATCTGTAAAAGCAAAAAGATATGCCTTATGGCTGTTGTTTGAATTAATAATGTTGAATGTCAAGTATTTTGCTTGTTGCCTGGTAATTTTATTGGTTGCCTAGCAGATACTTCATTTGATGTGTGGCAGTTACAGTAGTGATGATGATGATGATGGTGATAATTATGATGATAAAGTGCAGAAAACATCTCACACATTTGGGAAAATGCGTCCTAGACTGGAAAGAACTAGAAAATTTTCTTTAATGTGTGCTAACCATACTCAGTCATTTTTGGTCTTAGAACTCTCAAAAAGTTGAACCTTCTCTAACAATAGTTCTGGAGTGAAAGTTCAGTTTTGAGGTAATAGAAATTTATTAAATTAAAAATGAATTTTCTGATATTCATGACTGAAGAGACTTTTTTCTCAAGAAATTAACTAGTATTTTCTTCTCATTGTTGAAAACTTTCCACATCCAATGGGAATATTTTTAATGCTTTAAAAATGTAATACATGCTGTCACAAAAATTCGAATAATATAGATTCAATTTCTCCATTCTCCATATCATCACTTTTAATGATTCTGTGAATATCTTTTCAGTTCTTTTTCTATGTATATACGAATAAACATGGAATATGAATATGCATTTTTCTTAAAGATACTGGAAAATATGTCAAGACTTTGTACATATATATTCTTCTAGAACTTTCATCTTCACTCAGCAATACACTATGGTCATCTTTTGATGTAAATGAATATAATTATGTCTTTATTTAATTACTGCCATGTATTCCATTTATATGTATCATATGTTAATGAATACTTCCACTTTAGTTGTAAGAAGATTTTTAAAATTTATTTTTATTTATGCATACAAGAAATGGGGTGCAAATAAGGGACCAAGGAAAATAATGACAACTAAAAAAAACACAACACAACAAAAATGAAAAGACAAGGACAAATCAGAAGCACTTTGTGTGTGTAGATGGGGAGGGAATGGATGAGGGCAGAAAGAGCACAAGATACTGAGGTGATGGTGCACTGGTGAAAGGGTGGTGGGAAATCCATGGGGACCACAATTGATGTCAAATATATATATAAAGAAAGAAAAAGAGAAAAAAAAAGAAATGGGGGTAAGCTAGAGTTGGGGGTGTGTGTGAAAGGATTCACCAGAGATAAAACAGGCAGATCTACTGAAATACACTCCTGAGGGGAGCAGCAGGCGAGACCTGAGAGGTCTGCTGCACAATGTGCATCAGCTCCCTGGCCGAGGAGGGAACTCAAGTGGCAGTGGCTGCTGATAAAAGCTTGATAGCACTGACTTTAACCCTTGTACCACCATCTTTGTCTATTTGTATTATTTTTTATAGAATATATTTTTATAGAATACATTACATTACTATATTGCCCTCCACTGAGGTTATATTCTTCAAACTCCCATCAATAGTGAATGAAATTATGCATTTTCTTTTAGTGGAACTGGCTTAAAGTGGGGTTGCTTTCCATGGGACTTATGTGATCACCACCCCAGCCACATGGTGAGCAGATAATAGAACATGAACTTGTGTACTCCAATCAAGAGCCAGAAACCTACATAGGACCTGGTTCACAGTAGCTAATAATCACTCAACACATACACAGACTATCTATCCATCCTCAAGATTGTACAGGGTCTGACTAAGGAAAGGCAAAATAATTGAATGAGGGAATAAATATGTAAAAACATTAATTCTGATGAATAACCTATAAGAGTGAAGAGCTTAAAGCAACTTTTCTTAGGAGACTTAGAGAAGTTGGTTGGAATTTTTCAAAGTCTAGTCAGAGGGAAATGGAGTGTACATCCTTCAATCATGTATTTTTTTACTTGCTTTCCAAATAAGAAGTAGGAAGAATAGTGATTATACTTCGGTTATAACTGCTTTCTCAAGCCTAATCAGGAACTTAAAAGGTTCCCCCTTTGTGCTTTCTGGGTGGTTGAAATTTGTACTTACAGTTTCCATTGGTGGTGATTTTCTTTACTAGTAAGTACAGCATATAAGTTTGAAGTGCTGTGTTTTTCTGAAATAAAAAAAACTTGTTGTGATTCTAACTCTCCTAGAATGCTCACTAAGTTTATAAATATTACAAATCCTGCACATTTTAACGACTATTACATGAATGGACTCATCATCAGAGAAATAGATAGCCTAATCAAATTAAGTGCAAATCTGCAATAAACACATGATGGAAATTAAAGTTGCATCCAATAGTACAGGAGTTCTTTTAACCCATATTAAATTCATGGATGTAGAGGGGGAAAATGAGCATAACATCTGATTTAAAATTCAGGAAACTATGTATTGTTTCCTAACATTATGTTTTCCATGCCTAAGAAGGCACCACTGGGACTGTTTGCCCTTTTCATAACCATTTCTTGGTTTCATATACCATGAAGCTGCCTCCTGATCATTTTACTGCACAGAGCAAGAATTCCACCAAGAATAATTGCTTTGCCTACACCAACGCATCAGTCATTCTTCAAAGGTATATGAATGCAAATACTGAAACCCCTTTAAACCTCTCTGTTAAAAAATTCTTATAGTGTCAGTTATTGGTAAATGAAAAACTCCACATAGCAAGAGTTTAATTTAATACAAATAAAGTTAATTTGCTTGATTGACTTTGATTTGCTTGATTTTAATACCACTGTTCATGTGTATTAAAAAATCATGAATTACTTTGACACGAGATAATTTTTTTTCAAGGACTTCTTTTAGCTCCTTTATTTCCCTGGGGAAATGATTCTGTTTCAGTAAAAATTTTGTGGAGATTATAAATTCATTTATGCACTAAAACCTGTGCTTTTTCAAATCATCATTGAAGTTTAACTGTATTTTTAGTGTGATTTGTTAATCAGAGATATACACTAAAATAAACTTACAGTCCTTAAAATGTTCCTGTCTAGTTCTTAGATGCTCAAAGAAAGTTCTGGCTTGAGGAAAACATCTAATGTGAACTACTTTCTTTTGTTTTTTCCATAAAAATATAAAACCTAGGTTTTATAAACTGCATGTTTTCCCTGTTCTGATGTAAGCAAAAGAAGAAATCAGATATTTTACAATAACATTAGCAGGCAAGACTGGGAGCTTAAGCTTTCCCAGTGATGCCAAAGTGGAATTTTCCTTCTTTTTAGTGTTTTGAGGGTTTTGCCCTAAAACTTGGGAGCAGTCATTCCAGCTTGTGCTCTTTCCCTTAGTTATCTTGCCAAACTCTGCAAATGTCATTCTTGCTTCCTCTCAAATCACACTCAGGGACATTGTCCTTAGATTCTAGATGGCTTCTCCCAACCCCCATGTCCTATGACATACTTCTCAATTCCCCAGGGCTACAGAACATGGACTATTTAAATCAAGTCAATGACACATTCTCAGCTCCCATATCCATGTATTTTATTCAGATAGATGTATTGTCTTTATTCAAAAATAGCTCTCTATTCAAAAAGCACAGAAAGTAACCCAGGTGCAACTCAACTCTTTGTTAGCTGAAAAATATCTGGAATTTAAAACCTTAATGAACAGCTCTTCTAAAAGTGTACTAATCTTTTGTTTGTTGGATTCTTGCCAAATAATGTGATTTGGAATTGCAAATGAGAAAAACTTAGGTATATAGAAGAAGGCATGATAATTTTACATGTAGCATATAGATTCTACTTTTTGGTGTTTTAAATGAATTTTTCTGAAAAAAAAAAAAAAAAAAGTTCTCTGGTGCATCATGGCATATAAGGATGTTGTTCTTAGACAATGTATTATTTTTAATTCTCCTCTTAGGTTCTGTCAATTACTGCAATTTATAGTAACACCAAGAAATTAAATAGAAAAGTCATAGAATTATGTTGCTGTCACTGACATCTAATGAATTCTTTTTTATTTATAAAAGAGAAAATAGGCCCCCATTATTACATGGCTTGTCCTAAGTCACACATTCCATCAAACATAACTTTATGTAACTAAAAGGGACTACCTGGGAGTATGAATTTCCTTCACAAAAAGAAAAAGAATAGAACAGATCAGAATGAAATTCCTGTTTCCCAAATCAACTTGTCACACATCTATATGAATCCAAGGTCCTTGCTTCCATTTTCATCTCATCCTCGAGCTCAAATGCTGATTCATTTCAGCGGAGACTCCATAGGCAATGGAAAGATTGTGGCATTAAAAGACTAACTGATGTCCTCCTTGGTGGCTATGGGGTTGAGTCTCAGCACTATGAAACTATCCACAGCAACTGCAGCATGTGTTTGACCCCTGGCCAGGAAGCTGATCCACATGGCCCAGCAGACCTGTCCTGTCTTGCCCACTGCTTCCCCCCTCAGCAGTGTATTTCAGTCAATCCACCTGTGCTGTTTCCTACTCTGGCTCTGGTGAATCCTCTCACCTCACCCTAGTCCACCCCCCACCCCCCACCCCCCACCCTTCTGGCCTGTACCGCAGGTCTTGTATGAGGAAATAAATCTTTAAAAGTAAACACTGCTTTACACACTTTTGTGTAAAGCACCTCCATATTAGTCTTTCTTCTGGGCAGACTTGCACACCATACATGGTCAGAAGCAATATAACCCTAATATTTGCTAAGAACCAAATAAAGAAAATGGAAGAAAAAAATGAAAAATACCTTCTGGTAATAGCCAAAATTATTTTAAGGAGCCATAAGTTGCCAAAAATATCTAACCCGCCTTTTTTAAAGAGGGGGAATTCTTTTTTCTCTTAAAATATTTCACTCTAGGGGCCTCCCTGGTAGTGTAGTGGATTGAGCGCCACACTGTGAAGCATCCGCAGCCACTGTAGCACAAGTTAGTTCCCCGGTCAAAGAGGGGACCCACATGGCACAGCAGATCTTTCCTGTCTCACCCACTACTCCCCTCAGCAGTGTGTTTCAGTCCATCTGCCCCTTCTGCTCCCCACTCTGTCTCTGGTGAATCCTCTCACCCCCGTGCCTCTGGCCTGTACCCAAGCTCTTGTATGCATAAATAAATAAACCTTAAAAAGAAATATTTCTCTCTAAAAGGAATTTATCAGCTGTAATCAAAGAATGTCACTACCACACTGGGGAGGCCTTGGCACTGAATATCCAGGTCCTCCTTTTTCAGATAGAAATTCAACCTAGCAATTATTACAACAAATGTTACAGTCGAAAGCGCAACACAATTTTAAAATATTTTAATAAAAAAATGAAAAAAAAAAAAGACATTGAAAAATTTAAAAAAAAAAAGAAAGCGCAACACATTTGAGCAATTTTGCAACTGAATTGGATACCAACCAAATAAAATTTACATCACAAACATGACCACCTTAGGCTGTGGTGACTTGAGTCATTTGTATCACTCTCACAATTTTCATGTGGACTCTATTTTGGAGAAGCTGGGGGATTTGCTGCCACTAGTTTGTTCACTGTGACAGTTCATCCTCACCTGTGCTCCCTGGGGTCTGGTACATCGGTGGGAGTTCTTATTGGTGGAAACCTGATGTCTTCAGGACCCAGTGGGGAGGTGCCATCTGTGGTTGACCTGGGGACCTCAATGGGTCATGGCAGGATGAGGTGAACCTGAAAGGGAGGGGAAGGGAAGGACCACCTGTGCCTGTGGGTGGCTGACTTCAGAGAGCAAGCAGTTGGAGGACCCAGCACAGGAAGAACTAGATGTGGAAAACTTGGAGGAGGGGGCATGTGGAGTCACTTATGAGCATAGTGGAACACAAGGGTCAGGTCCAGGTTCATTCCTGAGCAGCCCACTTATTCAGAACCAGTACTTATTCAGAACCACGGGCACAGGAAAGTCTAGTCACTGCTGTGCCTCCAGCACTCTGAGGAGAGAAATCACAAGAATCACAAGGCTCTTAGGAGCCTTGCCCTGCGGCTCTGTGCTCAGGGTGCCTCCATCCTGCTAGAAAGGGTCTGCAGCCTGCTGACCAGCTCATTTGGTCACCTGAACTGCCAACATCTTCTCTGACCTGAACTCCGCCTACAAGCGTGTGACAAGCACACTCTCCGCCAGAGCCCTCGGGTGATCTCAGCCCGCAGCATGTGTCACCCAGTCAACAACGGCCCTGACCTTTGAGACCTGTGGGTAGAGCTACTCTAGCACTTTCCCCTCCAGGAGGTAGAGTTTAGCCAGTTCTGCACTTCCGCTCTGCGTTGAATGAGGAAAAGAGAGCGAGAGATGCTGACAGCAGGAACCCTGAGACTATTTTCTCAGCCAAAAGACAAGGGCTTTAGGGCAAGAAAGGCCAAGATGGAGGTCATGGGTTTGTTCTCCAATATCTGAGTCTGGTTTCCTTATCCAGACAAAGGAACATGATAATAAAGTATGGTACAGCTTAGATCTAGTGTATGGGTTAGGGTACGGTTTGGGTATGGCTTAGGGTTAGGGAATGGGTAAGGGTTAGGGCACTGGTAGGGCTTAGGTTTAGGGTTAGGGTATTGGATAGGGGTAGGATATGGGTTAGGGTACAGTTAAGGTTTTGTGTTACTTGTTAGGGTTGCGGCACACTTCACCTTTTGGGTACAGGTTAGGGTCATAGTATGAGTTAGAGCTTAGGGTTAGGATTAGGTTATGTGTTTGAATTAGGGTATGGTTATGGTATGGGGGCACAGGAGGTGGCTGAAGACCAGGACGCTGGCAGAAGAGCCAAAGACACCACAGGAGTGCAGGAGGTGGACAAGGTCCAGGAGGTGCGGGACAGGACCTCGAGTGGAGGAGGAGAAGCCCACGAGGACCAGGTCCTCCCACGATCCCTGAGGCAGCAGACTGAAAGAGGACCATGATTTAGAGCTCGCCCACTGCTGACGCAATGAAAGGACCCATGGACTTAGACTGACAATCCTGCCAGAAGTCTGGGAAAGTTTGGCAGGTTATGTTTATGGGACCATGGGGGTGGATGATTGTTTGTACACCCCAGGAGATGAGAATCAAGGCATGGTCAGTGAGCCTTGGTGGCTGAAAGCAGCCTGAAAAAGCCTAGAGAAGGCAAAAGCTGGCACTAATTTAGGGAAACCGAAAGTGGCTGGTAAGCAGCCTGTTCATTAAAGAAGGCCGGTGAGACTCTTAAAATCACCTGTGGGTGATGCCCCGCTTGTTAAGTGAGGGTGAGGAGCTGAGGAACCGTCCTTGGGGGACGGGAAGGGAACGTGGCTGGTGGTGGAGCCCACAGCTGAAGAAGGGGACCCAAGAGAGGCCGCATGTGGAGCTTGTATCCACAGATCCCCGACCCGTGTGCGCGTGCACAGGGTTGGCCTGAGTGCAGGGGCTGTGTGTCACATGTGGCTATGAAAAGCCGAGTGTTGGAGTGACAACAGAGAGTACCCTGGGGATTGGGTGATTACACACAAAGAGTATAGAATCACCAATCCTGAGAGTGAGAGCATCCTGGGGGTGGGTGCGGTGTGTGGCTTGTGGCTGAGACCACATCCAGAGAAGGCCAGGAAGCCTGATGGCTCCTGGCGTGAGACGGCAGATGCCGTGAGTGGTTCCCGCCTCATATTATCGGTGCCTTCGCAGCAGATGTGGTGGATCATCTGCTGGTGCCAATAATCTTGTCTTTTGCCCCTAGGTTGGTTCTTTGGCTAGGCGTATTTGTGCTCATTTGTATTATATTGTATTTTGCTGCATTGCTTTATTTATGTATAATTTGTATGGTGGAAAAACCTGAGGGGGTGGACTATAGGGTCAGAACTATCAGGTATTTCCACCCTCCCACCACTGTGATGATGGACACCTGTGGTGCTATGAGTATTCCAGGGTGGGCATGTGCAAGTGGGCACACCTGAGTTGGACACGGGCTTAAATGTGCGGCGTCATGAGGATGCCAGAACCAACAGGACTGAGAATACTGACGAGCAGCAGCAGTAGAAAGCAGCTGAGAGGGTGAAATGCGCCGGGGGCTGGGAGGCCTGCCAGCCTCCCGGCTCCTCGGCACCCATGCCTGCCATGTACCTGGCTACCTCTGACAATAAAAATCATGAAAAGCCATCGAGGGCTCCAAGGCTCTCCTTCCTTGACCCATCTGCCCAGAACCATCCTGAATTTGCTCTGTACACCTTTCTTGCCACTACAGATGCACCAGGGGCTGGGAGGCCTGCCGGCCTCTCGGCCCCCCAGCACCCTTGCCTGCCATGTACCTGGTCAGTTCTGACAATAAAAAGCATAAAAGCCACCAAGGGCTCCAAGACTCCTTCCTTTACCTGCATCTGCTAGAACCAGCCAGAACTTGCTCGGTGCTACTTTCCTGCCACTACAACTGTAGATATTAGTGTCACCATCATAGACTTCACGAATGCAAGGGCTGGGGTCCCTATCATATCTTTATTCAGTGTTCCTTTTTAGCCCCTGCAAAAACTACATGGATCGTAGCAGAAGATAATGCCCCACCATCAACTTAATCAGATGAATCTGCAAACAAAGTTGATAGGTAGGAGAGCTGTGCTACTTTACTGGAGCAGACAAGTATATTCAGAGATCTAGGGGAGCAAGATCCATCTGGTGGGGCTCCCAGGCAGCAAGGATCCTAATGACTGGTCACTACTTGGGACTCCATTAGGAGGCTGATTAACACCAACAAGTATCAGCTTATGGAATAAGCTATTTAGTCCCTGAACTAGTATGCAAAATAGGCCTTGCATTCCAAAATCAACCAAGAAGCTCAATTACCAGAACAGAGACTGCAGCTCAGACCTGCACCATGAGATCAAACAGTTCGCATTGTGATGCTGTCTCCATGTGAGGACACAGACTGAGCTTGTGCTGCTTTGGAGCAGAAACTCCTCCAGAGGTGGAAGAATAGCTGAGAGTCCAGGAAAGAAAGAAGTGGCCTCAACCACCGGGAGGGGTATAATGAGCAACAAGGACCCAAAAGTTCAGAATAATCCCAACTGGGCTTTCAAGTTTGTTTTCCTGTGTATTTCTTCACATAAGCATTTTTATTTTAATGTAGCTTTTCTAGCTTTCCTTTTGAGGATCATTGTTGAAGAAGCAGTTTTTGAAGGAAAAAATTTTCTTGCCATTTCTCAATTATTTTCTCAGTTTCTCCACAGATACTCTGCCAAGAAAATTCTTGCAGATCACTTTGTAATAAGAAACAACCAGGACTCTGTAATTAGCAACCACTCTGAAAAGCTTACACCTGGATTCATTTACTTATTCATTTACGTAGTATTATAATTATTTATTTGTTAACAACTATTTCCTAAGTGACTAATGGATGCATGATGCCTGCTCTCAAGACTGACAGACCTGTATTCCAACAATAGCTCACTCTTTACTGAAGGTAACTTACCTATTTCTTAACAAGTATTGAGATCATTCACATAAAGCACAAAGCACAAAGACTTGCAGTAATAATTAGCTAATATATGGTAGCCACTACTATGACTTCTACTCATATTAATATTAATGCCAAAACATTGAAACATGGTGTAGGTTAAAGGTTGATCAGGTATTTCCACCCTCCCACCACTGATGATGGACACCTGAGGTGCTGCTAGCATTCCAGGGTGGGCATGCGCAAGTGGGCGCACCTGAGTTGGGACATGGGCATAAATGGGCGGCGTCATGAGGACGCCAGAACTGCAAGGACCAACAGACAGAACTGTGAGGACTGACTGCCCGACCAACAAAAATGACAGGATGAAGGAGCAGCAGCAGAGAGAGAAGAAGCAGCCGAGAGGGTGAGATGCGCCAGGGGCTGGGAGGTCTGCCAACCTCCCAGCCCCCCGGCACCCCTGCCTGCCATGTACCTGGCTACCTCTACTAAATAAAGCGTGAGGGCTCCAAAACTCTCTCCTTCCCTGACCCATCTGCCCAGAACCATTCCGAACCTTGCTCCAGTGCCCCCTTCCTGCCGCTACACATGGTTACTGTGTACTGGGGAGACTATACTTTAAAATAAGTAGAATTTAGTAATAAGTCCTATTATGATATGGTTATGTCCAAGATTAAGAGAGAAAAATCATTCTACTTGATCATAGACAGTTTGACAGGATGAATCCTGGTTTAGCTTAAGGTTAGAAGTTAAAGAGTCCACCAAGAAGTTGTGGAGAGACTTTTGCAAGCTAAGGAGTTTCTTTGTATGATTCAGGACAAAGCAAAGCTAGAAATGTACAAAGGAGCTCCATGACATGTAGCATTAGACCTTTTTCAGAGAACTCTGGATTCAGTATAAGCACATTATTGAGAAAATGTTGAACTATGAAAATTTAACAATTTTTAAGTCACAGAGAAACACATTTACCCTTTACCCAAAAAATAATTCAAGCACCACTGTTGGAGTTGGAGGTAGAATCAAATTAGGGAAAGGAGTGAGGCAAGTCCAGAAACCCTAAAGACTTGACCACTGAAGAGCTATTTAAATAGTTCAGGGGTGAGGGCATAAGTGTCAATCTGGACTTGTGTTTTCTAGCCTAATCTGGGGCCAAATACACCCAAGAATCCCAGTCCTGCTTCTGTTGATCATTCCTTCCAACCTCCCCCTCTCTCTGGCATTTGTGCTGGTGTGATCTATGGAAGACCTAGGGCACTGCCCCTAGACAGCAATAGCTGAACCTCTCAAATGTGCCATCTTCTTTGCCCTTCCACTTCTTTTTTGCTATGCTTGGGAGTGTTTTTCAAAGTGAGAAACACTGGTCACCTGTTCCTGAAGCACCTTGGGGTTTTGTTTGAAAGTCCTATTTGTCTATCCCCATTAGACATGAAATCTACACTTTTTACAATCTCCCCCAGGAAGACTGATCTTGAGAATCCCTACAAGAGGGTACTAGACAAGTGGTTCTTAAAATTAACTAATCATCTGAAATCCCTTCCCTCCAAGAATCTGAAAACCTTGGGTCCATCAAGAATCCTGATATAGAAACAACCTTCTGGAGGTTGGATGTTAAGTCAGATTTGAGAAGATTGCCTAATATCACCTTCTTGGTAAATTACCCTCTGCTGCTTGAATAAGTGAAATAATTAGTTCACAAAGCTCTCCTGGTGTAATTACAAAGGGATGGCTGAGTTGCCATTTTATTGGATTGAATTATTTTAGAAACAAAGAGGTTAAAATGAAAGAGGAAGGTCTTTGCCACAATTCATTGCTAGTAAGGGATGACCTTGAGACCTTGAGAGCTACTGATGACCACAGTTCTTAACTGTAGACATTACAAGGTGTGCATTACACAGAAAATCTCCTGACAAGGAACAAAGAATTGTCTTTGATCTAATCACTTGCATCAGAGCCCTTTTTCAGTTGCTCTTTCATTTGCCTCTGAAACTAGGGGAACTCCCTTTAACCGTATAATGCCTGTGCTTGCAGTTTAGAAAACAAGGGTCATCATTTTTCCATTTACTCATCTGTCAGAAGTGTGGGAAGCTTATTGGACCTGAAAAGGATCTAATTCAATAAAAAACCTGTTTGGGATGGGTAAGAACATTGCATGAACTTAACAATAATTAATAATTATAAATTTAAAAAAACTTAAAAGGATAGACTCCTGGTCTTGTCTACCACATCAAAGTCTATATCTAGTGATCAAGTTGAGATAGCTTTTAGGACTTAAAATGAGATTCATGAGCTGAAGTTCAGAAAATGTCTTTTAAGACACAAAACATTATGACAGCAGCTATCAGTTAAAGTGGATCTAGCTATTTTTTCCTAATTTAATGAATCTCCAGTGGGATTGCCTATTAAAGTCCTTTGCTCCATTAAAAAAAAACAAAAAACAAAAAACAAGAAAGAACTTTGTGTCATACATTGGATCTGATTTGACTAATTTCAAAAGATGGAAAAATGCTCTTGAATTTTTTTTCAAGAAAGTCATTGTAATAGCTCAAAATATTTGTTTTAGTCTACCATGGTTGAGCAAGTAGGCAGACTTCCATCAAGAGACCTTTTAAGAACTTACAAGTACAAAAGAGGGTGAGTTGTTGCCTAAGGTAAAATTTGAGCCTTCTTATAATTCCTATCATTTAACCAATCATGTAAAGGAAATCTCCCAAGACCACACATGAACTATCCTTCTTACCACCAGGGAGACCTGGAGAAGTATTTATTTTGAAGTATAATTCTGCCTTAGTCAAACTGCTCACCAATTTAAACTGTAAATTCCAGAAAAGTCTTAAAAACAAAAAAATCTCATTACAATCTAGCAGTATTTAGTCAGTAATTATTAGAGGACCAATTCATCCAAAGAGGCAAGAAAGGCTTCACTGAGAAAGTATCATTTGAGAGGGGAAGAGCAATTGAGGGGGTGTATAAGTAGGCATTTACATGAGGTGACATATATATACTTAAACACATTTCAGTGCTATAAGCATGTGAGAGGGTGGAGATAAACGCATACGGTGTTTGGGGACAGGCCATCTGAGGGGGCGGATCTGGAGCGACAGGTCAGGCAAAGGCATTTGTCAGCAGTAGGAAAGTCATCAAGTCTTTCCAGTAGGGAAGTTAGTTGTGAAATCACATTCAAGATTTAAGGAGGTAATTCTAGTTGTAGAGTAGTTTAAGGAATGACTGGCAATTTGTGACTAGGAGACCAATTAGAAGGCTAGTGTAATTATCTAAAAGAAAAATGTAGAAAGGGTGAATTAGGGCAAGGATAAGGGGCTCAGGATGTGGAGAGCAACATGACCAGGATCACCTAGAGGGATTTCTTTGACTTGCTTCTTCATCCTTTGTTCTCTTTACTAATGTATCATCATTTGCTGTCATTTGCTTTTCTCAAAAATCTGTGTATCTTTAGCTCTTGTTCCCAGGTGGCTGGTAGCAGTCCCTTTCTTTGAAACACCAGGCACCAATCACATCCTGACTTGCATTTTTTGTAAACTTGTTTTAGATAGGATTCTTTCCCTGCTTTATTTATTTTTTAAGATTTATTTATCTATGTATACAAGAGCTGGGGTACAGACCAGAGTCACAGGAGGTGAGTGGATTCACCAAAGACAGTGGGGAGCAGAACAGCCAGATGGACCGAAACACACTGCTGAGGGGAGCAGTGGGTGAGGCAGGAGAGGTCTGCTATGCCATGTGGGTCCCCCTCCCTGGTGGGGGATTGAACTCGCACTGCACCGCAGATGCTTCACAGTGCAGCGCTCAACCCGCTGCACCACCTGGGAGGCCCTCTTTCCCTGCTTTAAATCTGACTTTGAATGTACTGTCTGTCCCTCAATTAGGATCCAAAAAAGTACTTTAAGTGAAGTGAAACATTCTCCCCATCCACCAGCACTGCTATGACTTCAGTCCTATAAGTTATGACATGCTGAAATTCCAAAAAGATCCTCTGCTTCTCCTCCAAAATTACCTGATCACAAACAGGACATGTTAGCAAATTCTTTTCACTTGTCCAGGTCCCCATTTGGCCTTTCAAAAATTTTCTAAAGTATAATTTTGTAGTGCCTGAGAAAAGTCTCAGGTTTTTCCGCCCTCCCACCACTGGTGTAATGACGGAAACCTGCAGTGCCGTGCACATGCCTGGGTGGGAACTCACTGGTGGGCGCACCTGAGATTGGACACAGGCTTATATGGGCGGTGTCATTAGGACGCCTGTACCCACAAGCCACAGGACCAACAAGCAGTAGTAGAAGCAGAGAGAAGAAGCAGCCGAGAGGGTGAGATGAGCCTGGGGCTGAGAGGTCTGCCAGCCTCCTGGCCCCCGGCACCCATGCCTGCCATGTACCTGGCCACCTCTGACAATTAAAAGCATAAAAAGTCACTGAGGGCTACAAGACTCCTTCATTAACCCTCCTCCCCCCACAACCCCGTCTGCTAGAACCATCCAGAACCTGCCCTGTGCCACTCTTCCTGCCACTACAAATGTACTTTCCAAGAATACACATATCACCAAACCTCTTCAGCCTACAGAAAAAGAGGGGGAAAAAAAGCAAATGGGGGAAAGAAAACCAATAACCATTATTCTTTCAGCCATCCCATTATCTCTCCCACAGCTGGGAGACAATCAGAATATTATTTTTTGGTGACCCCATCTCTCTGATCAATTTTGGGGACCAAGAGATAATAGAAATAAGGACAGTAGGAAAAGTATCTATGGGATTTTGCCGTCTCAAGACCAGGGCTGAGGGTTCTACCTTCCCTGGAACTGCTACAGTGGTTTTCTTATAGTAAGTAATTTTCTTACAGTAAGTAATTAAATGTGTTAAATGGAATCATCATTATAATATTTTTCTGATTTCTGTTGTTCTTCATAGTCTTAGAGAATTTCTGCACTATCTCCTTCCATCTTTTCCATAATCTTATAACGAATAATGGAAGATTTACTGGCCCAGTTATATAGATGATCATTTAAAAAGTGGGTTGGGCCTCCCTGGTGGTGCAGCGGGTTAGGCAACACACTATGAAGCAAACAGCAGCCACTGCAGCTCAAGTTCGATCCCCAGCCAGGGAGGGGACCCGCATGGCACAGCAGATCTCTCCTGCCTCACCCGCTGCTGCCCTCAGCAGTGTGTTTCAGTCAGTCTGCCTGTTCTGTTCCCCACTCTGTCTCTGGTGAATCGCTCACCTCCCGTGACTCTGGCCTGTACCCCAGCTCTTATATGCATAAATAAATAAATCTTTAAAAAAATAAAAAGTGGGTTAACAAAAATGAAAAGACAAGGACAAATTGGGGACACTTGGTGGGGAGGGTAGAGGGGGAGGGTTAAGGGCAGACGGGAGCACGGGGAACTGAGGTGATGGTGCACTGGTGATATGGTGATGGGGAATACATGGGGATTACAACTGATGTCAAATATATGTAAATTAAAAATAAAGTGCAATTGGCAACATAAAAAAAAACAAACAAAGTAACTGGCAACATATGGACACACATAACTAAAAAGGAAATCCCACCTCCTTTTATTTTTCAACCCAAGAACCACATAATCTATGATAAAATTAATCTTCAGTTTTCACATTGTCCTTTCTAAATAATGTAAATAAAGCAAATTGATGGGGAAAAAAATAAAAATAAAAAGTGGGTTAAATACTTAACCAAATACAATGTGCAGTAAGTGGCAAGCCAGTACTCAAAACTAGGGTTATTCACTCAGTATTTTGCTCTCTCCAACATTCTCAGGATTTCCATGGTCACCTAAAAAGAAGAGTTTTACCTGAGGAACCCAAATATGAATAAACTCCTGAGCAATGATGGCAGGCTTCCATTTTCTGACTATGAAAGTAGTTTTGAAAAGCAGAAAAATGAAGAGTAGTTATGAGATAAACAAGTATTTGTCCATTTACCCAGAGTTACAATTTTTAGAATTAATCTAAGAAAGAAGACCAATAGAAGATTGGTCCCTGAGTACTTACTATGTCAGAGCATCATATGCTGAATGAGATTCCTCCACTTGGAGACCATGTAAGGGTTTTTTAAAAAATAACGGCAATCGCTGGTCCCACCTGCAGCTACTGAGTCAAACTCCCTAGGATTGAGCCTAGAAATCTACATGTTTAAAAATTTCCTTCAAAAATTTGAAACGAAAATCACTGGAGTAAGAATTTAGCCAACCTCTCCAGATATTTTGTCGTAGTTGTTTTATTTACAAAATAGGGTAGTAAGCATCTTACCTCTCTAAAGCTAGGAACTACATCTGATTATCACTTCCTGTCCCTCATACTTGTAAAACCTGCCATTCAATTATTTTTCTCATCAATCATCAGTGATGATTCATTTCTGTTTCCTGGTGTTTATGCTACCGCCTTTCCCAAAAAATAACATTTCCAAAGTCTGTGTTTTCATGCTTACCTAGAGAGTAGGAACTGATGTTGACCAATGCCATGTACACAGTCACTTCAGACAGTTTTATAACCACTTTAATATACATGCTCAATCATCCATAGAAGAGATCTTTTGAAAAGTCTGCTATGCACAGACTTCAAATCGGTCTCTGAGCTGAACTTAAAGGAATTTGACTTTGCTTAACTAAATGCGGTTAACTCTTCAGTGTCTAAAATGCTGGATTATTCAATTTAGAAAGCATTTCATTGTTTCTGAAGAACAAGGAGATTTTAATTATACTAAAAAAAATTGCTAAGTTGAAATAAACAGGTTTGGCTTATGAGGGAAATAAACATTGAAAGATGAAGTAGAATGGAAAAAGGGTTATAATCAACAGGTCAGCTTTTCCTAATGAAGCCCATTGTGGATGGGAAAGATAAGTTGTATTTTTGACATTGAATGAGGCTGCCTTTAACTTCCTCAGAAAGCAATACCACTATTTAAACCATGGCTACTTAATAAATTATATCCAAAGTTCCTAGTCAGATTTCTCTTTAATGCAGTATTACAATAGAAAACTCCTAGTCTTAATGTTGGCACAAGATGCTGCTTAAATATTATCTAGTTGTCAGTTTTAAAATCAGTTTTTTTTTTAAATTATTCTCTTATTTTAAATTTAAACTTTTGAGTTTTGGGGTGCTTGGCTTTGAAATTGAAAATAAAAAAGTAATCTTCTAAAAAGCAATTGATGAAGAAATTCACTGGAAAGATGGCAAGGGGGTCCAGATTTGAAGACCAGCATTTTCCAAACGAGTCCTGGTATCTTTCAGGCAATTCTCTGTTGCTCTCTCCATATTCAAAGTAAACACATGTAGTAGAGAGAAAGATATCTCACATATCATCCTGAAGGATCATTGCTTGTTAGTGGTCACAGCTGACTTAATTTTATCCTTGTTCTATAATTGCTTGAATCACTGAATAGTAACAAAATTTGTATTAATTGCAAAAATTATTGTTTGATCCCATAATAGGTTATTTTGACCCATTTGCCTGACATTGTTTATGTGTCCTAGAGTGTGTTCTGTAGGAGAGGAAGGTAGGAAGGGTGGGGACTAGGGAACAAATAGGGATTCAAGAAAGCAAGCAGCATTAGAAATATTCCATTGGCCATGAGATAAAAAATAGCTAGAAAACAATCAAAAGGTTATATCCGGCAGCATTGTTTATCTTAAAAAAATTCTACAGTTCTAAAAAAATTATTGGAACTGAAGGTTTAGTGTGGATGATAAATCCATCCATCAATAGCAAATATATTGAAAGTCAAAGGATCAATACAAGGCAACATTGCCTTCATGTCTTTGCTTTGACTTGTAAGTCCCTCCCACCATAATAACATCAATATTAAAAATTACTTTTGTATAACTTTTGTATAACATTTTATGTTTTTCTATTTAAACAAAATTTAATAAATTTTTATGGGCCTTAAATTTTTTCCTAATATGATAAAAAACTCAAAACATTTTTATGCTCTTTAAGAATTCATTTTTTTCTTGTGATTTTATAAGAAATTAACATTTGCATGGGTCTCAAAGTATGCTGGGTCACGTACTCTGTGCTACTATGACTAATAAACAAGTTGATCTTCAGCAAAGTTCTAGTCTATCTGCATCCTAATTAATAAAGTTCTACACTGCAGGCATTAACTGCACTAACAGGTCAGGAAGAAAGCAAGCTACCTAACTATAGTAACACTGCAAAGCACGAGGCCATGAATAAAGTAAAACAATAAAGTCACAGTACCTGGCAGAAGACTGCTCTTAGGAAAGAAAGTTTAAACCCTAATGCAATTGCAGATCTGTAGAGTCAAAATAGGGTATTTCTTTCAAATTATTAAAATATTTCCAAAGTATTAAAATACTTCCAGTCTCAAAATTAGTCAGTAGCAGTGTTTGAGATTAATTTTGGGACAGAAAAGATTTTAATTTCATCTAATGGTTTGATTCTAGAATGCACAACTATTCCTTGCATTATTTTTGCAATATTGCACACAGGAAATATTTTTGGAACTTCACCTCCAAAATAAAATTGACCAGGAATTCTGTTTCTTACAAGATTTGGGGATCTCCTATGAGCAGGGAATGTCCTGAGACTTTTATGTATAATGAATAATTAGTTCTCACAACAACCCTGTAGTTCTGTTGCAACCATCATCCCATTTATTTTTACTTGGAGACATAGCTCTATTTAGCAATTTAATCAAAGTGACTCTTGTACATGGTACTCCTTGCTAAATTACATCATATTATTATTTTATTTATGCATACAAGAGCAGGGGTACAGGCCAGAGGCGTGGGGTGGTGGCGTGGTGAGAGGATTCACCAGACACAGATTGGGGCGCAGAACAGGCATGTGCACTGAAATAGACTGCTGAGGGGAGCAGCGGGCGAGGCAGGAGAGGTCTGCCTCGCCATGTGGGTCCCCTCCCTGGCCGGGGATCAAATTTTTGATTCCCTCTTATAACTTCTACAACACTGTGCAGTTAATTTTAAATGATTCACTTTTTATGTAAATCACCTACACATACTCATACTCACGCAATAGCACAAACCAGGCAGTGAGAATGGGGAATGAGCGGAAGGTGGATAAAAAAGATAAATTAGTGTCTATGCTCATGTAGTTTACACTTTCATGCTCCTCAGAGCTCAGTCAGAGTTATTCCCAAAATGAAAAGTTTACAGTTTTGTCTGAGAGCAATGAGGAGAGAGATGACGCTGAAGTAGGGTCACATGAGTAATCCCCGTTACAGATGACTCCCCTCTTTACGTGACCTATCCTCGTTCTAATCCCAAAAGACCTCACAAGGTTTGAACTCATCCAGTGTTAGAAAATAATGGCGTTAAAGTAGTGCTCTTGCTACCAATATTGGGTTAAAAGGGGGCTCTTGAAGACAGAAAAACGTTGAAGAGCCAAAAGGGAGGAAATGGCGTCATTTGAATACTCCTGATGGGAGATGTCAGAGCTAGAAGGGGGAACGAGGAGAAGGCTTCACGATGTCTCTCAGGTTCCTAGACCTTTTCTAGTTTCACCTATATTCAAAACGGATTAATATGTCTATCTAAGTGGGCTCGGAGTCAATCTACTTAACAGCTAACCTTTTACAATGAAATATATACACATATATGCATATATACTTACCTATATAATGGTATAAACAAGTGTTACTGAAATTTAAAAAAATAAAGAAAAAAAGAACCATGTTCCTGTTTTTTAAAAATTTTTTAAATTTATTTTTTCTTACATTGTTGTTCGTTTTGTATAATGATTGGTTGTTCCATTTCTTAAAAGACAGTTTTCTTCAGTCATACATTTTCTTCTTTAATACATCTTCATATTTAGTAATTAGGTTAGTATATATAAAACTTATAGAGTTCATTAAGAGTGTACCTAAACATACAACATTCACAAAATATTGAGGATTAAAAATACCAGAGTCAGCTGTAAACACATTAAAAAATTATATAGTACCAAAGATAAGTAGTGGATGGAAAAGGCAAGAAAACCAACACCCCAATGGTGTTGAGCCTCTTCTAGTAAAGCACATAAATCCCGAATACATGGGGAGGTCAGAAATATGGGAAGCTTAAAAAAGCAAAATAAAAGGCAATTGATCAGATAGCAAGGCTATAGCTATATAAAAATGACGTTGCTTAAGTGACCTTTTATATTGAACACAGCACCACCTTGAGGAAAGCAACAGGAAATACTATTTCATATGTGATACAGCCCAATTCACTCACCCATTCATTTATCATTTACTTAGCGCTTGTAGGCATATCAAGCACTGTTCTAGATCTTGGTATACAACAACATTGTTCATGCAAAAAGTAACAATAGCAAAACCCCTCCCCTCATAGAGATTGTACATCAAGAAAAGGAACTTTATTTTTAAATAATGTATAGTTACATGTAAATGCATTTTATAAACTTCGACATAGTATTGTAAATAAGTTAAAGGAAGTCTCTGAATATTAAGTAAACATAAAGACCTACAAAAATTTTTCATTTTAAGTGGATTTTCATAGCAGGTACTTACATAAATCAGAATTTTTCTGCAATTCTCCATGGACACTCTCATATTGTTAGAAAAAAAAGGAAAAGGAAACAAAACCTGAAGTGTACTGCCATGAGTCTTCAGGAATGAGGAATTACTCGTCTCCAGTGCTCCACCCCCACTTCCAGCTGCAGTAGTGTAGGCTTCTGGAGGCTCACAGCTGCAACCCCATCCTGGAATACCCCTATGTCAAACAGTTATTGGTGTATGGGTGACTCTCCCTCCCGGAAGGTAGATAAACTTGGGTGAGGGAGTTTCCTATACCAAAAGCATTTTCTTGTCTTCTCTATGTGCTTCAGCCTGGACAGACTATCGCTATGTCTTCAAAATCACTATTCTTTACTCCAGCAATTTCTAATCTGTTTCTAATTCAAACCAGTAAGTATCCAGTTTGGATATTGTACTTTTCACTTGTGCATTTCATCATATTTATATGTCTTATGGTGACCTTAATACCTGTGCCTGCTAATTCCGCTATCTCTGTCATTTTGGGTCTCTTTCTATTAACAGATTTTCTTTCCTATTATGGGTCCCATTTTCCATTTCTAGGGCCTTCCTGGTGGCCTAGGGGTTATGTCTCGGTGCTATCACCATTTTCCATTTCTTTTTCTTGTCACATTTAATAAATTTTTGATTGGATGGACTTTATGAGTATAACAGTTTTGACTGCCTGAATTTTGTCTTCTTTTAAAGACTATTGATCTTTGTTCTTACAGGCATTTAAGTTACTGGCAGATCAGTTTAAGCTTTCCAAGTTTTGTTTTTAAGCTTTCTTAAGTTGAGTGTAGCCTCACTTTTCCACGATGGATAGTTTAGTCCTATTATAAAGACAAAAATTAGTCCCTCTGGGACCCCTTTTGAATGCCCTGGTTGAATACTGAGCCTCACCTTTCCTGCTGCTCAGAGCTTAAACAATTCTTTGCCCTGTATGAGCCCAGTGAATTGCTTCGTTTACAGCTCTCTGATCACTCTTTCCCAGCCTCTGTTTCATTCTATGTGTGTGCAGCTGAGACTTTTTCCAAGAATAAAGGAGGTCCTCATAACACATATCTAGAGCCCATTGTCTGTGGATCTTCTCCAGAACTCTGTTCCACATGTTTCAACTACCACAAACTCCCTACTCCTCAATTCAATGAGGCCACTGTTCTCTTCCAATGATTCCCTCGCCCTGCCCATTGGGGAACCGCAGGCCAAAAACTAGAACAACCGTGAAGGTTCACCTCAAATGTTGCCCTTTTATAAGGCATCACAGGCCAGTGTATATTTCCTATTCTTCACTATGTGAAGATAGCTGCTTCATATATTTTGTCTAGTTTTCTAGCCAGTTATGGTTGAAGGGTAGGTCCAGTCCTCGTTACTACATCATTTCTAAAAGTAAAGTTCCAAAATTCCTTTCCATCTCATCTGTACAGTCAGGATAGTGTGAATACAAGCTCATTTCAATAATATGAGTTCCTAACATGGGAGAGGGCATAGTTTTTTCTCCTTTTGAAAGTCATTAAGTAATAGGAACAGAGTAAGGGAATAAAGAACTGAGAAACGATGCCCATACCTATCACCATCACAACATGCCAGTTTACCAGACTTCTAGATTTGTACAGGAAATGATATCTCTCTGGGAAAGGGGGGAAAAAATGAAGGGCACTATCACAAGGGAAGAAAGTGGAAGCATAAAAACAGCAAGATTAATGAGAAAATAACAGAGCAAGACATTGTTACAACCTCTAAAATATAGTTATATCTCACCAGTGATTAACCTGTAACCTTCCCTAAAACAGCCTTAAACAAACTTCCCCACGCTCCTTTTGAGTTGTTTTCTATTGACAAATGAATTGAAGCGATATGAAGCATCATAAAACTGTTCCACAAGAACAGCACCCACATAATGAGCACCAGTTTCATAGGAGTCAGGAAAAACAACTTTCCCTGGCAACAGAAATAAGTGGGTGGCACTGGTCCACAGAAACTCACCCCCTCCTACCCTGCATGCACTCCGCTGTATAAAGCTAGCCCTGTCCAAAAAATCAAGAGTTTCCTGTGATCTCACTTTACCAGTGAATAAACCTCACTTTCCTAACCCCAGACCTTGTTATTGGCTTAGTTAGAACCTAGATTCAAAATTATGTTGATCCAAGCTGATCAAAGTCAGCCACATATTTGCAGGTGTGGAGTCGGCCAGGGCTTTAATTCTCCAAGAGGTAAAAGACAAATTAGACTGCGCATAGGAGCCGCTATTCCTACATTTGATAAATGTGTGCTTTAATGAAAGGGTCACTACACACCACCACCAAAAAATAAACAGATGGTCCCAACATTTTATTATAGACACTGGAATAATATTTATACAATTTTGAGTTTTATTTAAATTAGCTCAGCAGTTTGACTCACAGTTTGCGAAGGTTTAAGAATTTGAGACTGGATTAGTTTTCACTCTTTCATATGTCCGAGTGCTGGTAACGCTGTTCACAGTGCTTTCCTAGAAGAAAAATGTAAGATAAGACATTTCAGGATTTTTGGTGAACTGACATTTAGAAAAACGAAAACGAAGTACTATCCATATTTATACATTTCTTAAAAAGAAATCTATACAGACAACTTTAGATAACAATTATTTGCTAACAACAAATCATATATATTTGTATTTATATTTTTATATATAATGTATATATATTTTTATGTGTATTTATGTAAAAGATATTTTTTGCTGAAATATGATACCTTTATTCAAATGTTTTAGATGCCTACCATGAATTATTTTTGCTATTTTACATATTCTAGATTTCTGAAATAACTTACACCAATGCAGTATTTTGTGACTACAGTGTGATAGAATTATAATGAATACATACGTATTTTTAGTTCTCTACATTGCAAAGACAAGGGCAAATGACTTATCCAAATCATATAAGTACTGAATCGCAGAAATGGAAATCCACATCCTTGGATTCTGAATCTAGTAATGTTCCTAATACTCTTCCCAGTGAACTATAAAATCTGTTTAATGTAATATAGTACTCAACTATTAAAAAAAGATGAAAATGTGCTATTTGCCACATGTAGGAACCTCACATGGATTATGATAAGGGAAATGAATCACAAATAACAGATAATTTCATTACTGTGTGGATATGAAGAAATAAAGCAAATGAACAAACAAAATAAAACAAATCCTTGGATTTTGACAACAGTGTTGATGTTATGGGAGGGAGAGAAGAGGAAAGGCAAAGGAAGGAGAGGTCAATGTACTGTGTAGACGATTATCAGTACTTTGGTGGTGGATGTGGTGTGAGAACATGCATTTGAAGAACCTGTCCTTCTATCACATAAACAGTTCTTATAAACCAAGATCACATTAATTTAAAAAAAAAAAAAGGCTAGTAAGGGAACCAAATGTATGGAAAGCAGTGAATGAGTGGGTGGTGGTAATGAAAGAAGATGATAAAGTCTTTGAGTTTGAAGGAGATGAGATGTTTAAGTGTGACTGAAAGACAGTGGAATGTTTGGAATGTGGGAGCCATATCATGGGATTTATGTTTTAAAAACATTTGTCTACCTGTTGTGGCAATGACTAGTAAAAGTATGTGAACTATCCATCTGTTTAATGGTTAAAGTCATTTTAAGAAACAATAAAATCAGTTATCCTTAGCCCTCTTATGTCTTAGTATATAAAGAAATATAATCTTCATTGTTGGACAAAAAGTATTTACATTTAGAAATGAGAACAGCTTAGTTTATCTCCACATGCTTTTTGCATATTCCCTTTGAATTGTTATATGTTATGTTCCAATTTACTTTTCCCTTCGTCTTGATGAACCTGTACTCCTAATACCTATAGAGTTTGGTATATGTTTATATTTGGGAGGAGGAGAAAAATTGAATCATCTCTACTGGGAAACCATCCTAAAAAAGTACATGATGATTCAAAAATGTATAGATTTTAGAATCAAGTCAATTTGGATTTTATTCCCAACACCATACTTTTTAAAGTTGAATCTCAGTTTACTCACCTGTTAAATGGACTGCTAAATTTTACTTCAAAAGATTATTGTGAGGATTGAGTAAAACATATATGAAAGCATAGGTTCATGGTAGCCACAGAAATGTGTTTTACTTTTATCAACTCATCTTTACCCAAGATAGATACTATCTAAGCTTCACTTCACTAGTTTAAATGTCCTTTTCAAGTTTTTGTTTGGTGTTGAACAGAAAAACAGTGAGAAATTAATCCTGGCATAGAGCAGAAGATTAACATCAATCACCAATCCCTGCTGAAACCTTTGTCATGCAAACACAGGCTTGCACAAGTGAAAGAACTAGGAAACATAACTTTTAAACTCTCTTAAGGTTTTTAGTCCCTTAATCCATACATATTTTATAATACTTATGGTCATACTTTTATCTACCAATGTTTTTCGCCCCTCGTAAAAAGCAAGAGTAAAAGAAAAACTGCATTCATTTCATGTTGTAGGACAAGCTGTTTGAATGATTACACAGAGAGATTTTTACAGGGGTTAAAAAACAAAACAAAACAAAAAAAAAACAGTGAGAAGCACCTCACTTACCACCACCAATTTCCCATCCACTAGCTTTCTCCTTATGGTGGTCTCTTTGCCATCCCAATCCTGAACCTGAATCAAGGAGTCATTATCCAAGGTTACCACACTCTGAAAATCAACAACAACAAAAAAACCAAAAAACTATTCAACCTAAATGATCAGTTTAAACACTATAATTTTATCAGGTGCCAAATTCTTTTCAACTGTTGTAATACACTCAGTAGTTGTAGCATGGTGTTTACCATTCCATTTATTTTAAGACTTTGTCAACAGTAAATTTGTTGGCTGGCTGATTCTTCTGGAAAAAAATGTTTTATAAGAGTGAAAACATAACACTATCTTGAAGAGTAAGGAAAACTTTCTTTTCTAGGTTTTTTTTTTTTGTATAGGAGAAGTATTCACTTTTTGTGTAAAGAATCACAAGTAAATTCAACTCTAATAATCCCAGTTTGGACCTTAGCTATAGTGAGATCAGCTATATTAAACTTTCATAGTTTATTTTTATTTTAACCGCAGATTTTTACATCTTAGTTAAGTCTTGGTTTTATTGTCGTTGGGTTCTTTAACACTCTTACACCATATTTCTATTAAGCTTTGTTTAATCATATAACCACGGTGTCTGGCACAAAAATTTAATTCAAACTTCCATTTTAAGAATGTTCTTAAATAAGGAAAGTTCCATTTTCTGTTTTTAAGTCAACAACATAAAAATAATGATAATGATAATCAAATAAGAACAGCATTATTGTGTGAGGCACTCTTCAAAGAGCCTTTCATGTATTACACCAGCTAACCCTCACAACAACCCATAACATAAGTACTAATATATTCTCCTTTTGCAAATGAAAAGACCCACCCATCCAGCAAGATTCAGAGACTTGCCCAAGATCCCATAGGGTTGATGGCACAGAAGGGATTCATACTCAGGCAATCCAAAACCATCTTTTGCATCTTTCTCCATTATATTATACACTACAAAATTATCTGATTAACTCCACTTTTATTGCAATATCATGTTACATAATAATTAGAACACATACTCTTCATAGCTTACATTACACTGATTTGGGCCTTCTACCAAAATTCTTTATTCCTCTGTCTTATGGCAGACATCACAATGGCCACCAAATTTTCCGTCTGCTCCCCTAGATTTTCCAGTCCTTTTATTCTAGTAGATTTTTTAAAAAACTGAGCCCAGACATCTTTGATAAATATTTCCAGTTAAAACTGTTCTTCCACTTTATATTTTATAGGAATTTGAAGTCATAATATTTTGCATCTATGTGTTAATGTGTTTTGACAGTTCTTTTTACTAGGACATCATTCTCTTTATAGTTTAACTATCTTTTACTGAGTTCATTCATTCAAACAGCAAATATTTATTGAGCTACAATTATGTAACAACAGGTGAGTTCTGTGAAAGAAAACAGAGAAGAAATCCTGTGTTTGAGGGGCTTATATTCTGGTTTGAGGGGACAGAAAATAAACAAATTGTGTGTTCCAGCTGGAGCCCATGGATGAATGAAAATTGTATTTTACTTCCAAGGTGAGCAATTAAAAATTCCAAAGTGTTCTCCCTATATTACTTAGTGAGGTGACCACAAATTTCAGATGCTCCAGCGACAAGGTAGTTGACCCATCGCCTTCCTGAGCCCCTGAGAAATTAAAAGGGGGAGGTTCCCTGTATTTCTGGTTCCCCTGCTCTGGCAGCTCCCCCAAAGAGATTTCCCCTTCTTCACCCAAACATGGAACACATATTATGAGTTAGAAATAAATCCCCACTGTGTTACATCATTAAGAGTTTGTAGTTAATGTGTTACTGTGGCATAACCTCACCAATGCCAGTTAATGCACGTGTTTTCTTTGTAATACTATCTGTAGAATACTGCTACAAAATGGACAGAAGTTTTGTTTATGAGAGAACAATCTAGGGGAATGATTCTCAAAATGTGATCTGCTAAGCATTGGAATCAGAAGTGTTAAAAATACAGCTTTCCAGCGTCCACCCCAGACATCAGAGTCTCTGGGGGAAGGGACCTAGAAATAAGCATTTCCACAAGCATCTCAGGAAATTGGTATAATTTTAAAATTGGAGCTCCTCAGCAATAGGTTGTAGCCAAAGTTTATCTAACACACACTTTAGATATGTTTGCTATAGTTGTTTGCTTAGGCTGATTCCAAATGAACATTTTTGTGAAGTGTATCTGAAGGGATCCTGAAGGCCTTACCTTGGTTTTATGGCCCCCTGGTGTGGTTTCCTCAAACTCTTCTCCCAGTTTAAAAGAGATCTCATTATTTTTAAAGATACTCTTGGTTTTTATAGTGATCACATCTTCCTTTGTGCTGATGATCACAGTGGGTTTTGCCAGACAGCCAAGTTTCCTGCTGGCTCTCTTTATTCCTGGAAACCAGATCAAAGACACGGTGGTTAAATCTGTTGTTGGCCCCAAGAACTCATGTTAGCTCAATAATTCTTTGCTAAGGAGGTTTGTGAGTTAAACAGATTTAATTGTACATAAAGTTAAATAGCTAAAGTTAGTAATGCCATTGCTATATGTTCAAATAGGTTATATTTGCAGGAAAAAGAAAAACAATCTCTAGTGTTTGTGTAGTGATCGTCATGTTTCTCTAGTCCAATAGTTAGTTATCTTGGTTTGCAAACTCTTTTGAAAACTGGACTAAAGTTATAAACTGTCTCCTTTTTAAAAAAAATAAACTTGTTTACATATGAACAACATAGTTGGCATGGATTATTGACCTTTCTTCACTTACATTCTTATATGTATACACATATCAGGTTTGTTTTCTTCATTATGTATTTTTAATTTTATTTAAATTCATATAACATAGAAATTACCATTTTTATCTTTTTAATCATTTTGAAGTATACAATTGACAGCATTAAGCATATTTCCAGTGTTGTGAAACTATTACCATTATCTAATATATGTGTGTATGGAGATATAAATGCTACATTATAAATGTACAATACAATATAAATGCTACATTATAATTATTATTCAACTTGCTTTTTCCCTTTATCTTTATGCACTGGAGATTTTCCATGTAGGTATATGTATGTCACAATTGTATAATATTCCATAATATGTATATACCAAAACTTAGTTTATCTGTCTGCCTATTGATGGGCATTTAGTTTGTTCCCAATTTTCGTTAACAAATAATGTAATGGTGAATATTTTGCATGCATAGTTTTATGAAATACATCGAGTATTTTCTATAGAAGTAACATTACAAAGTAATATCTATGTTAAATCTCTAAGAGAAGGTAAATTGGGGAAACTCAAATATAGTTCCTGGAACTTATATTGTGAAACATGATGAAAAGGTGAAGATATTCACATCTCAGTCTCTAAAACCTATAATGTTACCTTATATGCTAAAGGGGACATTGCAGATTTGGTTGATTCAGGGTTTTAAGTTAGGGAGATTATCTTAGAATATTCTAGATTTTGAATGTAATCAAAATTTTCTTTACAAGAAGCAACTTTCTTGGTAAGAAGAGGAAGAGGGATCCAGACATAAGTGGAGAATGAAATGTGACAATGGGAACAAAAATTGGAATATTGTGGCCACATATTGATAAAATGATAAATTGCTGGAGCAGTCATTAGAAGCTGGAAAGCAAAATCTATTCTAAAGAACCATTAAGGGCCTCCCTGGTGGCGCAGTGGGTTGAGCAACACACTATGAAGCAAACTGCAGCCACTGCAGCACGAGTTCGATCCCTGCCACCGGCCAGGGAGGGGACACACATGGCGTTGCAGGCCTCTCCTGCCTCCCCGGCTGCTGCCCTCAGCAGTGTGTTTCAGTCAATCTGCCTGTTCTGCTCCCCACTCTTGTCTGGTGAATCCTCTCACCTCCTGCGACTCTGGCCTATACCCCAGCTCTTGTATGTATAAATAAATAAATCTTTAAAAAAATAATAAATAAGAACCATTAAGACTTAGAATGAATGTCTGTAAAATTACCATTTTATTTTAAGTCATAAAATAATTTACTGTTTACATATGGCCCATACATGTTTTATCTTTTTAAAAATATTTATTTTATTTATTCTATTCATACAAGAGCTGGGGTGTAGGCCAGAGATAAGGGGTGTATGTATGAGTGGGTGTGTGTGAGAGAGGATTCAGCAGAGATAGAGTGGGAAGCAGAACAGCCAGATCTATTGAAATACACTGCTGAGGGTAGCACCGGGCAAGACAGGAGAGGTCTGCTGTGCCATGTGGTTCAGCTCTCTGGACAGGGATCGAACTTATGTTGCCATGGATGCTGAAAGCTTCACTGTGCTGAGACTTAACCCCTTACACCACCAGGAAAATCCCATGTTTCATCTTTTAAATTCATAGCAAATTACAAAAGGAATCATGACAATCTCAAACTAACTTTGCACAAAACTGTAACTAGTCACTGAATCAATACTTTCTGTTATATATGAAAAATTAGTTGTTTCAATATTAATCACATTTCATATAGAGTGCTCTTTGTACCAGCGCTCCCATTTTCACTGGATATTATGTGTAAATAAGCATAACTCACCCAGTTCTTTCATATATTCTTCAAAATTTTCACAAGAAATGGACTTCCAGGTTCCCTGGAGCTCATCAACCATTCTAAGTCGATCTTAAAAAAAAGAAAGCATTATATGAATGAGTATGTCTGATCTTAAAGAAAAATAGCACAATATGGATGAACATCTGGTGTCCTATGAAAGTAGTATTAATAGTTGGTTTTAATATAATTCTGGTAGGTAAGCACATAGAAATCAGGAGAAAAATGTAAAGAACTTTGTCATCTTCTCTTAAAATCCAGTAAAGATGAATGTCTCTCAAATGTAAATAAGCTAGGATGAAAATGGTAACATTAAGTAGTTTTCAGAAGGATTTGATATAATTTTTGCATATCTACTTTAGGCTCAAACCAGATGTTACAAAATTCTGCCTAACTCACTTCCCTGGAAGAGGCCACACAGAACTGTTTCAGGACTTTTGGATTCCCAATCTTTCTCTTTCTCTGACCTAGGATGAGTTAGAAGAGGCCAAATTACTAACGTTTGGAAGTTTTATCAGTAGTCTCAATTATGATTATCTTGAACTAAAAACTGGAAGACTTAATAGTTGTCATTTGGTATTTGAATCAAAAAGCTAAGTTTAGTCAGGGATAGAACTATTATTTTAAGCCATGTTCAGAAATCAAGAGAAAGGAATAGAGAAAAAAGAAAGAAAAGAGATTGTGTTATCAAACATACACACACACTCTTATTAATAATGCTTTCCCAGATAAAATCTCAATTTCCTATCAGTTTAAAGACTTGCCATTGCCACTAACATGCCAAATATCTTTTTGGCAACTTCCCCTTTATCTAGGCTAATTCCTCTTTTAACCTCAATTGTAACAATCCATGTCCACTGACAACTATAAGTCAGAACAGAAGACAAGAAATACAGTGCAAACATACCAGTTAGATCAGAGAAAACTCCACAAGTTGAACTAAAAGAACAAAACAGCCTTGCACATGTCATTAGTCTTAATGTCTGGATGTCCATATGCTGACACAATTATTAAGAAAAACTGAATTTATAAAATTCTTTTAATAAAAGGAGATATATCATCTTATAACAATTCCCACTAAGATGCTAAATTTCCCAATATCTGTTAATAATTGCAAAGTTACTTATCGAGGTCAATATTTTCACTGACAGTCAACTAACATGAAACAACCAGTTTATAATGTTTAACATGAAGCTAAGCAATTAATGTATGCACCATTGACTTAATAGCTCACCTATAGTTGGGAAAGATACCATAATTTGTTTCTACTTGTTTTCCATTTTTTGAGTTAGTGATTTAACATTATGTTTTTATATTATAATTTGTAATGTTATGTCCATTCAAATTAATAAGCATGAGACTGATAATAGGAAATGATCCTCCACTTTGTACTAAAGGTACAAAAACTAAGACTGAAAATTCTAAAATTCCTAGGTGTTGACAAGAAAGTGTCGAATATATTGCTTCACAGGTTCATGGTATATTGATTTCCAACGCAGGGAAAATCACCTATTAAAAGTTATCTGCTAGAAGAAGGTGCTATATTGGGAGATCAGTATTCTTCTTCAATGCTAGCAGTTTAGACATTCAGAAGCATCAGTGACACAGGGCTAAGGCATGGCCTCTGTCACTGTCCACCATGGTTCACACATTCATGGTCTTGTTCCATTCAAAGACTGGCTAGTGTTAACTGGCCTCTCCCTTGTGTCCACTTCCTTTTTGTTCAGTGTTTTTTCTGTGATGAATGTTTTTGATATCCATTAATATAGGAGTCAAAAATCTTCACACATTGAGCCCATTCCCTTATGTTCATCCACATTCCTCTGTCAACTTTCTTGTCCTCAATTTTTTCCATTCTTTCACTTCTAGACCCCTGCATTTTCTCAGACTCTTCCCTCTGTCACTGAGGATATATATATATATATATATATATCTCAATTCAGAATACTGCTCCTCCACACAGTATGAATAATACGTACCATTACAATAAATTTTATCCATTGGGAGTTTTTTTTTTTTTTTGCCTTAGCAGTGTTTTTTAACTCCCTTCCACCCTGAACACAATTACCCTACTGCCCTATTTCAGCTGGCACACCAGCATGGAACTGACCTCCCCATAAAGCATGTCTAGGCTTTTCCTCCTTCTCAGATCATCACATGGGACCCCAGGGTCATATATCCTCTGGTGTTGCTTAGCCTTGATCCCAGATGAACAATTGATGGTTTATCTTGGGCTGTTGCTGGGCTTGCCTGAGTTTGTGACTCTGTGGGTCTGACAGAATCTAGCTCATAATGGAGAGTTCTAGATGAATGTTTACTTGGTATCCTATAATCAAGAATTCTGTGTCTGTTTGGTTCCAATAGCACAATAGGAGGCTTTTTCAATAGGTATGTAAGCCTCTACTGCAGATGCCATGGCTTTACTCCAGAACCGCAGAAGTCTATGTTGTGCTGCTCTTCTCTCTGTGCAATACTGCATCTTCTCTTATTGCTGACACCTCCAGTGTGATGCAATTCGCCAGATCATGTGGCCAAGCAGCAGGACTGCTAGTACTACAGCCTTGACTTCCTGTTTCAAGCCCCACTCAAAACAGATCTTTTCATATCCCTCCGTGCATGGCCTGGAACACACTGCTAGCCGTGGAATATGTTGCCACCATAAACCAATCCAAACAAAATCCTAGGATTTTTGTGGGCTTCTTTCTGGCAAGGAAAGGCATGATGCAGCAATTTGTCTTTTGAAAGAGACTTCCTCACATACCTTTGACCCAGCTGAATCCCTAAGCACAATATCAGAGTAAAAGATGCCTCAACTGTCACCAAATTTAACTCCCATGTATCTTACTATACTATGTGTATCTTACCAATGCCTCTAATATGCTAACTACTTCTTTCTCGCCCTTCTTGTTAACATGATGTACAGGATGCCCAGCTGGTCCAGGTCTCTCTGATTATATTATCACAGAGAGCAGGTGGTCCCAGACAAACCTGTAATGTATATTGTCTGTTTATGTCAATGAAATTAGTTTCTGGTTCTTTTACTGATATTTCCTCACTGAAGTAAGAAAGAATGTCAGATCAAATGTCTGCATACCACACACGTAAGTCCATATTAATCTGTTCTTGTACAGAGAACACATCTAACACAGTAACCACAGTTGTGGTTATTAATTTAGTTTATATTACTCTATATTCATTCTCCATATTCATGAGGTTTTTGCAGTACTCAGACTGGTAAATTAAAGGGACTATGATTCAGACCACCATCCCTCATTCTTAAGGTCCTTCACAGTAGCACCAATTTATGCCATTCCTCCCATCCCCACCACAATGCAAATTGTGTTTTGATTCACCCTCTTAGCCAGGACTGATGAGAAAGTGGGAGATCGAGGGGTGAGAGCACAGGTGCAGTTTCAGAAGCTTCCACTCCAATTTCCTCACTATGATAGCTCTCAATTATTAGAATAAAAATTTAAGGTAGGGGTTACTCCAAGCAGGAATATCAATCTCAATTATACATTCAGGGGTTGGGGAAGATAACTATCTTCTCCTTGATGCCCTTTGCCTGTTGTTATGGTAACTGCAACAACAATTTTGGCTTTTGGAGTAAAGCCAAACCACCTAACCCTTTTGCTTCAGTCTCATCTCCATTGCTGTCAATGAGCCAACTTATTATATGTATGTATGTGTGTGTATGGGATATATATACACATATCAGTATATATACATAATTTTGTGACTATGGGACTCAGTGGTATATAAAAGAAGTACAAATTCCATAATTCTCCTACAGAGTAGGAGATCCGCACCACACGACAGTTTCTAGTCTTTTAGCATCTCAAACTTGAGTTATTACAGTTGAGCAATTTGAGTTATATTGGAATTAAACAAGACATATGGATACTGTGCTGAGAACAGCACACGAGGAAATCTCAGGCTTGTTCATTTGTTCTTCATTCAATAAACATTCGAGTACCTTTTAAATGACAGACTTCCATGATAGTCATTGGGTACATGGTGAATGAAAGAGTCATCTAAAATATTTCCAACAACAAAAAAAGTTTCCAACAATTATGAAAGAAAACCTGAAATTGTTCTTAATTTCCTAATATGTTCATATGAATATAAGACTGTGGATATATTCATATAGATGTATATATACACACCTATGAAACATTGCATGAACATATATACATATCTCGATACAGATATATGAAACAAGGGGAACTAGTTGATATTTTACAGCAAGGGCTAGACAACTATGATCTGTGTACTGTGTATTAAATCCAGCCACTGCCAGTGGATAGTTTAATCAGAACATAGCCACATGCCTTTACATATTACCTGTGGCTTCTTTAGTGCTAAAGTACCAGATTTGCAAAAGACATAACATGGCTCTCAAAGTCTAAAATATTTACCATATTGAGCCCTTACAAAAAATAGTTTACCAACTTTTGTTTTAGAGTCTCAAGTCTGACTATTTAAAACTAGGGATCATAACAATAATTGTGTTTGTAGACTTTCTTTGTTTGGGATAGAAGAATGGTGAATAACATTTTTTCTTCCCATGGCTTATTCAATAAGAAAAGACATTGTGATCATTTTTTTCATAGATAATACCAGCAGAAAAGTTAACGTAAAGAGCCAACCTTTGGCATTTTGAAAGGAGAGAGAGAGAGAGAGAGAGACAGAGAGAGAGAGAGACAGAGAGACAGAGACAGAGAGACAGAGAGAGAGAGAATGATCAGTCAAATATGGATGGAATATTTTTTAAATCACTCTGAATGCTGCAAGGCAGAAAGACACTAGAATTAAAAATCAATCAACTAAGAAAAGAACAGAGTAAGAAAACTGCCCCGCTGTCTGCCTCATGCAGAGTGGAACTTCAAGTGGGCTAATGGTGCTGTTAAATTCTACGGCTTTCTTCTGAAACAGCTGTGAGTGTCCCACCCATTTAATTACCATAGTAATATTAAGCCTTCAGATTTACAAAAAATGAATTACTCAATACTAGCAAACAAAACTATGGTGTGACTTATTCTATTTCAAAATTTTCAGCACATTGCTCACTTCAGGCTGGTGTGTGGTGTTTGGGTGAGTGCTATCTGCTCCCTCCCAATCAGACAATTCAAAGCAATAGAGATTTCCTGGAGGGATGAACAAAGACTGTAGGGTCAGAGCCAAGCAGCCTAAAGCCCTATGATTCAGACCCTGCTGAGTTCCCAGGCTCTCCTGCCCTTCTCTTCCCACAGTTGAGGCTGCTTGAACCCCATCTGCTGCCTTAGCATTATCCTGACGCCTGAGCTACACATTCACCATAGTATTGCAAATTAGCATTAAACCCCAGTGGTTCCCAAGCTTAGCTTGCATTTGTAAAAGTGCTGACTTATGTGTGCTGCCCTAGATTTCTTCAGTTGGAATTATCTGGAATTTAACTTGGCAATATGATTTTTACTAATTTGTCCTATGTGACTCTACTCAAGTCTAAAGACCAATGCTGTAGATCAGTAATTCTCAAAGTGGGTCTGTAGGGTAAATGGAAAATTATCAGTTTTTTCTACCCTTCTGCCATTAGCATCAATGATAGACCTCTGCAGTCCTAACACGCATGCCTGATGACAGCCCCTGGAATAGGGTATGGGCATGCGTAGGTGGGTGTACCGGGGCTGAGAGACTCGGCATATTAAGAGTGGCGTCACGAGGACACCAGCGATAAGCAGCATAAACAAAAGGAGTAAGCAGCAGAGAATCCAGAGGGAAAGTGAATATTCACCTCTAATGCAGAAACCTTGAAAAACCACTGAGGGGTCTAGGACTCCTCCTTGGCCTATTTGCCTGAATCATAGCGAAACTGCCCTGTGCCCTCCTGCCACTATAGGGTCCCTGGACTACCAACATCACCATCACCTAGGAGATTGTTTGAAATAGAATTTCTTAGGCCTTACTCCAGGCTTGCTGAATCAGAAACTCTGAGAAAGGGAGCTAATAATCTGTGTTTTAACAAGCCAGAGAATCTAGGCGATTCTCATGTGTGCTTATATCAGAGGTCCATTGTCTATACACCCATTCCCAAAATGTAGAATATGGAAAAAGAAAAATAGTATGTGTAGACTCTGTGGACTATCACCTGAACCTAATGGTCAAGTTTAACATCACCCATGACTAGTCATGCTGACATCTTGTGCTTATGATGTGATGTTGTGAGCAAGTACACGCCTCCGTGGTCTTCCTCCTAGATACCCATAACCCAAATATCATTAAGAGAGAGCATCAGACACGTGATGACAAAATAGAGGGACAGACCACAAAATAGCCTTCAAAACTGTCAAATTCATGACTGTAGTGTCAGAGAATAATCAGGTATTTCCACCCTCCCACCACTGTGATGATGGACACCTGAGGTGCTGCGAGCATTCCAGGGTGGGCATGCACAAGTGGGTGCACCTGAGTTGGGCACGGGTTTAAATGGGAGGCATCATGAGGATTCCAGAACTGTGAGGACCAACAGACAGAACTGCGAGGATCAACCGACAGGACCAACAGTACTGACGAGCAGCAGCAGCAGAGAAAGAAGAAGCAGCTGAGAGGGTGAGATGCGCCAGGGCTGGGAGGCCTGCCAGCCTCCCAGCCCCCCGGCACCCCTGCCCGCCATGTACCTGGCCACCGCGGACAATAAAAAGCATGAAAAGCCACTGAGGTCTCCAAGAGACTCCTTCCTTGACCTGTCTGCCCAGAACCATTCCGAACCTTGCTCCTGTGCTCCTTTCTTGCCGCTACAATGACTAAAAAGGAAAACTTAGAAACTATCACAGATTAGAGGAAATTAAAGAGACAGGACAAGTAAATCCAATGTGGGATCCTGAATTGTATCCTGGAACAGAGAAGGACACTAGTGAGAAAACTGAAGAAACCTGAATAAAATGATTAGTTTAGCATTGTGCCAAGTTCATGTTAGTTTAGACTATATACCATAATGTGAGATCTTAACATTAAGGGATATGGGGGTCAATGTTATAGATGAGCTCTGTCCATATTTACTTCTCTGTAATTCTAAAATTATTCCCCCCAAAAATCAATAAAAATGAAAAAATCTCCTTAAAATGTGTTGTCCACAAATTAGCAGCATCTGCATCACCTGACGACTTGTTAGGACTGCCGGTAATCAGACTCCACTCCAGATCTGCTAGATCAGAATCCTCAGTTTTCAAAAGATTCTCAAGTAAGTCCATTTAATGTGCAAATAAACAATTGGAAGCATTCTCTTTACTGCAAGCTTAGAATATAGCGTCATCTCAACCTAATCCAGGCCTAACCATCACCATTTTTGATGATTGAGCTTAAGCCTACTTAAGACTTCAGGCTCAGCTCTTGACCTAACCCAGCTTATTAACTTCTGTGCCATTCCTTTAGGCTCAGTCCTTATATAGAACACCTACAACGAGACTCAAACACTATCTTGTGTTTACAAGATCTTTTCTTCCTTGAGTGACAAAAGTCTTGTTTTTGATCTCTAACTTCGTGTCTGGAGTCCTGATACCTGCAGGTACCAGGTACACCTCCCTTTTGCTGATAGCCAATTTGCATGGTATTTTAATTATCTCCTTCTAAAAGCCCTCTGTCACATGGTCCATACATTTCCCAGCTGAATAGGGTTGGGTTTTCTACCTATTGTCACCATAATCCCAAATGTTGTGTTTTATTTGCAAGATCCAACTATGCGTGGGAATATTAGAGATAGGATGGAATGTGGATTGCTCACTTCTCCACCAAAGAGTTCAGTAGAAAGGACAGGACTTCCAGTGATCCCAATGTTTGCAAAATAAATAAATAAAATTCAATAGGATTTGAGATTGGAGGTAATGGCTAGGAGCCTGGGAATAAAACTCAAAAAAATAAACAAATTCCTCTGTGCCCAGACATTTTATTTATTTATTTTTTAAAGATTTATTTATTTATGCATACAAGCACTGGGGTACAGGCCAGAGGTATGGGGTGGTTGAGAGGGTTCACCACAGAGAGCTGAGAGCAGAACAGGCAGATCAACGGAAGTACACTGCTGAGGGGAGCAGCGGGCATAGCAGGAGAGGTCTGCTGCGCCATGTGGGTCCCCTCCCTGGCCGGCAGCAGGGATTGAACTTGTGCTACAGTGGCTGCTGTTTGCTTCATAGTGCGTTGCTTAACCCACTGCGCCACCAGGGAGGCCTAGACATTTTATTTTTATGCAGTGGAGTTTTAGAAACAAGAATCTGTTGATTCTACAAAGACAGCTTGTTAATGGGTGTTATAATATCCAGCTAGAATGCTGAAAGTCGACACAACCCCCTGGACCTGCTGGCATTAATCTTCTTTTGGGGGTAGGGAAGGAAGAATGAAGTGATGACTTACTGATGGTTAAGTCATGAGAAATTACTGCTTGAAAATGTGCCACACCATCTACATAAGGGATCCCAGGGTTTCTTGCTTTTGAGGGGAAATACTGGGTGCTCACCTGGGGACATGTTAAGTGTCAGACTCAGAAAACATTGTCTGAATTAGACCATGGTACAGGGATTTTCAGGGAAGAGGAACACTGCACCCAGATGGTTTGGGAGCAGCTGAGACAACCCCGTGATAACTAACCTGGTGAGTGGAAGATGGGTATTCTAGGGGAGTTCACACCTCTCTGAGTCATGAAAGAATTCTGGATGCACCCCTAAGTCTGCAGGTGATAGGTAGGTCATGGAAAACCACCAAGTGGCTCACAGATCCTGCAGATTATGTTCAGGTCATGTCGACCTGGAGTTATCTGGACACTTGTGTTTGAGCCAATGCACTGAACCTCAACATGCAACCATTTCTAAACTTGATGTGTCATTTCTTTTAATTTCTACTTTTGAAAAACTCCAATCTTGTTGCTGATGAACTAAGAAGAGATTTCCCACATTTTTTATTAGAAGAGATGAGTCACGCAACCTGGGGTTCAAGACAGCCCAGGAAGAAGGAAGCCAGGGCCACTGAGGGCAGTGACCCCTTACTTGCAGAAAAGGTAAACAGTGCTCTAGAGTGAATAGGGTGGATTTCAGTGTCAATCATAGGAAGAAAGTCCACTATTTTATCAGAAAGTTTATGAAATAATCTAGTATCATCTCCAATTGAGATACTTTCGCTTAAAATTTTGACACCTTGGAGTCTAGAAATTGCAATGAAATATCCAGTAATAAGACATGTTGCCATAGATGGCAGAACATTTACATCTTTGGCTTTGTGATCCTAAATGTGCATTATGAAACTCATTAGCTGCAGGCAAGGCAATATGTGAGTAATTTATTCTTCTCATATTAACATCAACTGTGAAATCAAAAGTGAATGATGACATTCCAGGAAAAACTGCATATGATAATTCTTCAGCACGTTTGGGCAATGTGGAGTAGCTGTCTCAAAGGAATACGTCATCTCACGCTATTTTAATGATGATGGCCCCACTGGGAAGGAACATAAGAACATTAGTGTCTGGGCTCTGGTTCAAATTAAAATGAAGATGAAAAGAAATACAATTTTGAAATTAATACAGGGCCTCCCTGTTCTCTGAAAGGAGAATGTTTCTATTTGGTATGATTTGGTAGAATATTTGGAGGCTGGGGGTGTATCTTGGAATACTACAATCATTAATTTATATGAAAAAAATGAGTGTTTCTATACCCCCAAAATAACCTACCAAATCATACCAAATAGAAATATTCTAATTCAAATAACAAGGGAAATCTGTATATAGGGGGGTTGGCAATAAATGAGGAGTTATGTTTCAGAGATGTCTAAAGACAAACACAAGTTTGAAACAATGATATTTGTTCACTCATTTATTTATAGATACACAAAATTATAGAAGCTATGATCAAAAATATTTAAAAATATGCATACTAGGGTCTCCCTGGTGGTGCAGTGGGCTGAGCGTCGCACTGTGAAGCGTCCGCTACACAGCAGCATGAGTTCAATCCCCAGCCAAGGAGTGGACCCACATGGCACAGCAAACCTCTCCTGCCTCACCCACTGCTACTCCCCTCAGCAGTATACTTTGGTTGATCTGCCTGTTCTGCTCCCCACTCTGTCTCTGTCTCTGGTGACTCCTCTCACCTCCTGCCACCTCTGCACACCAGCTCTTGTATGCATAAATAAATAAATATTTTTTAAAAAATGCATAATAAGGTGGCTGAAGTTAAATGCACTGTTAATGGTGAATGTCTTAGATGAAAGGACTATAGTTAAGATTTTGTTTCCTCCTACTTCTCAATAATTTCAATTTGCCAAAAATTATTTTCTAACTAAAAGAATGAATACTATTTTAAAAATTACCTACGAAAGGACAAATACTGTATTATTCCATTCATATGAAGTGTCTAGATTTGTTGGAAAATAGAAAACTGGTCAACAACCCCACAGAGGTTGGAAGGGGGGAGGGACATTTCAGTGCTGGTGGGGGTTGCTGTTATAGAGTTTCAGTGCTGCAAGATGTATAAGTTCTATCGGTCTACTGCACAGTTGTGTGAATATACTGTACACTTCAAAATGGTTCATTGGGTGAATTTAATGTTATGTGCTTTTTACCACAATAAAAAGATAAATTTTTTTAAAAAAACTATTCAACAAGCCATGTGAGTCTGACTAGATAGGGGATTCAGGTCAGAAATTAGTCTCAATTACCCTCCTGGTACCATGAAAAAAATGCATACAGTAAAAGAAGTACCTTTGTAAAAATAAATAAATAAAAGAGATACAAGTTCAATTTAAATAGCTAGTGTCTGGAGGATAGCAATTCCAAGGTGTGTAATAGGAAGTAGAACACATATATCTGAAGCACAGGAAATAAAGATCTTGATCAGAAAAAGAAAAAAAATCGTAATATGGACAGCTTGAGGTGACTGTAGGTTAGTGTAAAATAGGATTAACAGGTACAGACTTATGAAAACCTAAACAAACCGCCACTGGGGTAACTGAGAATGAGCAGTTCGCGCCTTTCCTAGGGCCACCATCACAAATCACCACACACTGGTGTCTTACAAAACAGAAATTTATTCTCTCCTAGTTCTGGGAACCAGAAGTCTGAAATCACCGTGTCAGCGGAACATGCTACCTCCGAAAGCTCTACCAGAGATTTCCTGGTTTCTTCCGCCTCTGGTGGCGCTGTGTGCTCATGGCTCGTGCTCCAATCTCCGCCTCCCTCTTCACGTGGCCTTTTCCAGGTGTGCTTGTCCTTTCCTCTTCCATTTCCTACAAGGAAATCTGTCATTACATCTACAGTCCACCTTGGTAATCTAGGACTAGCTCATCTCAACTATTTCTACAGAAAAACTTTTTCTAAATATCACAATCCTAGGTTAGAATTAGTCTAATCCTAGTTAGACATACTTTGGGGGCAAGGGGGCAACCTTTTATCTATGATGGAGAGAAGGTCCGAAATTGTGAGATCTATGGGGAGAAGGGGTTTCTCTTTATGGTACAGGAGTCTAAAAGTCCTACACTTTAAAAAAATATACACTTGAACTTAAGAAAGAAAAAAAGAACACTTAATTTTGTGTAACATACATTTCTCCAAATGTATTAACATCTCTCTGCATAATAGATAACTTCAGCCATTATGGAACTCTGTGGGAGAGAAGTTTATAATCATAATAATTGCAATCACTTTTTAAGCATTACAATATAAAAATGTTCAAAGTATTATGGAAGTCCAGTGAGAGTTAAAACTAATTTTCTTCATGATCAAAGAAGAGTTTACTGAATGGAAACTCTGGAGGAAAAAAAGACAGTGGGGATGTAATTCCGGAAAGAGGTTTCACAACCAATGGTTCAAGGAGGTGCTTATGGAATATTTAGGGAAGAATGAGAAGCTGGATGACCCTGATGATAAGGTCTAAGGTGAGAGTGAATAAGAGTTAGTGGTAGTGGTTGGGGTTATGGATAGATCTTTTTTATTTATTGAAGTATAATTGATGTATAACATTATATTAGTTTCAGATTTATAACATAATGATTTGATATTTGAATACAATGCAAAATGATCACCACAATAAGTTTACTGAAAGATGCTCAATATCTAATCACTAGGGAAATGCAAATTAAAAGCACTATGAGATTTTACCTCACGCCTGATGAGTGGTTATCATCAAAAAGCAAGGAGCAAGTGTTGGCAAGGATGTAGAGATCTTTCTCTTTGTCTTGGCAGCCCTTTTTTAATCAAGATCTGAAAAATTAAATAGAGTTACTGGTGTGGAGAAAGAAATTAGACTGCTAGTTGCCATAGAATTTAAGTAATCATTTTGGGCTCCATGATTTGAGACTGATTTACTGTGAACACAAACATCCAAAAGGTATCTTAGAGGGCAGTTTGGAACAAGTAGAAACAGGGAGAGCCAGCAGAAGCAACATATTACAGTGAAGAGTAGGAGAAGGATTTTTTGAAGTCATGGAATAAGTAGGGGAAAGCCCTGGAAAAGACAGCACAAGGGCTATAAGAAGGGGGCTCTAGTAAAGGCAAGAAACAAAGATGATTTCTGGAATTGACTACTTGGGAGAATGAATGAAGAGTGAATTCAACTGAGAAAAGTGACACTGTGAAAAAAAATGAAGAAAGGAGTTCACAACCCCTTATCCATCACATTCAAAGCTAAATAGCTATGAAAACTAAGATTTACAGAATAAGTTGGGTGCGGGTTACTTGGTGGTAAGCCTGACCCAAAGAACATAAGGTCATTTATAACTTTTCCAAATCTTCTTTGGAGGAATTAATCTCAAATTTTGCTGAGAAAATACTGTGCTTGATTGTGGGCAATTGCATACCTATTCCATGGCATCTGCTTCCTGCTATCTTTCTCAGACCTAACAAAGTCCGAAATCAGCTATTCTGATGCCAAGGCTTTTGTACCTTATGCACCTTATAGTTTGCATTGCACCATTGCACCTTATAATGAGTCCATTTAGAAAGTTGATTTGAGGTAGTCAAAATAGAAAGATCCTGTCAAACCAAGTATATAGAGAGAGCAGGTATGGGGAAAAAACACTTTCCAGTAAACCATAATAATTTATGTAGAATGGGGATTTTAAATAAAATGTCAAAATAATTCAGAAAAAATGTCTCCTCCCAGGAAGAGTTCTGAGTTCACATTCACATACTGAAACAAATTCCACAGTAAGGTTCAAATTTAGGGTCTATTATGTAGTCATTCAAACTTTCAGTCAACGACCATATAAATGAAGGTCCCAAGAAACTAGGCTGTGTAGCCTAAGTGTGTAGTAGGCTGGGCCATCTATGTCTGTGTTATTACATTCTACAACATTCACACAGCAATGACATCTCCTAACAATGCACTTCTTAGAACCCATCTTTAAGTGGCATGTGACTGCCCATAGTGACCCTGCAGGTACATTTTCCTGAATCATTTTTCACCCAAGCAGACTTCTGTGAGAAAAAGTCACTAGAGAAGCGTTGCATTTTTGCTACCTGTGCTGTATGTTTTCATTTCTTGGTTATTATTGAAGGACATGGGCTGCCTGTCTTCGCACGCCCTCCTTGAGTCACAGAGCAATCAGCTTTCTTTTGAAGCTAGGCTCTTAGAGTACAGCATTATCCTCTGGCCATTTTCACTTGTTCAAACAGATTTACAGAAGTTATATGCAAAAACTCACATGTTCCCATTGTGTTTACTTTCCCAGAAATGTAAGGAAGAAAGGATAAGACAAATCAGAATTCCCATGATTCATAACTAAAGAGAAAAGTGAAGTTTTAATAATGAGTAACAATTTAGAAATAGGAGTTGTCCTTTGCTAGCTCACAATCTGCTGACCCACTCCTGGACTGGGTTTAATTTATCAATAAATTGCTGTGGGTGAGCATGTTACCAAAACACACCTGTGTATAAGTACATACACACACATCACAGACAACTGAAGGGACTATTTAAAAGTGTGTTTCTCGCTTCCCTCCATCATTTCTCTCCCACCTCATTTAGTCTTAGCACTACATAAATGACCATGAAGATCTCTGGGAGTCAATGAAAATCAAGCATGTTGTTACAAAGAAGATTTGGTACTCGATGAGTTTATTTGATCACATTCCAATTTCTTAATTGGGATGTATTCATTTTAATGAGAGAGGATGCACATAAATTATAAGTGCTCTTCTATATTCAGCAGATACTGGCAGAACTATTATAGGGTTAAATAATTGCAATATATAGTGCAATTAACACTTGCTGACTTCTCTGCCCCAGAGAGGGGCAGTAGAATCCACAAAGTTGTCAATTAAAATGAGCAATATCACTTTTTGTTACCCAGTGCATTGGATGCTCTACAGTCACTTAATTGAGCTTACATAATAAGCTCATTACACATTTCTTTTTTTTTTTAAGGTTTATTTATTTATGCATACAAGCACTGGGGTACAGGCCAGAGGTGCAGGCAGTGAGAGGATACACCAGAGACAGAGTGGGGAACAGAACAGATAGATCTACTGAAACACACTGCTGAGGGGAGCAGCGGGCAAGGCAGGAGAGGTCTGCCAGGCCATGTGGGCAACCTCCCAGGCTGGTGGCAGGCATTGATCTTGTGCTGCAGTGGCTATGGTTTGCTTCATATTGCATTGTTTAACCCATTGCGCCACCAGGGAGGCCCCCTCAATACACATTTCACATGAAGTTTGTTGTGATGCAAATAGGTTTCCTACCAGTGTCAGAAACAGAGTATGACACAGACATTTGAAGGGAAGAGAGTAAATGTTTCATTAACTTCTACTATTGATATTACCAGTTTATTTCATCATATCATTTATTCTCCAAAACCACCTCTATCGACATAGGTATTGTTATCCCCAATTTATAAATATGGGAAACAGGTTTAGAGAAGTGAAATAACTTTCAGAGTGCATACAGTTAAAAAATGGAGAAAATAAATTTTATTTTATCAAATTTTATTGACCACTTACCATGTTTCCAGCACTGCCCTGGGATACCATGACACAAAATGGACAAAGGTCCTTCCTCTCAGTTCTTAATCCTGATTGACAATACTCTGGTATTTATTAAAGAAATATGTATAGAGTACCCTAAGCATCTAGGATGGTCTTTGCTATCCTACAACTAGCAAAACAGGAATGGAAAAAAATTTATGCAATCAATGTAAAATAACAATAAATGCAATTAATGCAAAGCACACATAGAAATGATAGAACCTCATTTAATCTGGAGAGTCAGAAAAGGCACCGAAGTTACATTCCTTTATTCTTGGTTATAGAAAATTACCTTTATTCTTTGTTATAGAAAATCACCAGGTCCTGCTCCCTGCTCTGTTTCTGGTGACTCCTCTCACCTCCCCAGCTCTTGTATGCATAAATAAATCTTTAAAAAAGAAAATCACCAGGTCCTATTCAGGCAGCTCAGTTCACTTAATGTCATTCATTGTTAGCAATAACCACGACTAATCATCTTTCTCTAAAACATTATAAAACATCTGTTATTTAGTACCCCAAAAGAAGCTACTTTTTTGTGTGGTTAAACTGATTGTGAGGATAATATCCTCCCTTCCAGTACATGAATGGTGTCTGAGTCAAAAATAGATTCTCACTGAGCAAAAATAGAAACAGCCAAGATATTCCCTATAATAATATTATATATCCCATTCTGGATACAGAAGTCCAAGCCATTGTTGTTTTTCTAGTTCACCTGTTTGAAATGAGTGAGAGCAATGGTTCTAATCAGTATCTCTACTGCCTGAATCCCTTTCCCAGGGATTCAGGGGATTCAGATTGGGCTGATTTAATTGGGTTTTAGAAAGTTCCACAAGTGATTCTAATGTGATATGATTAAGAACAAGTAGGAAACAGTGATCTCCATTCATAGATCAGTGCTATTCCAAATATGACCTACATTTTTCATGTTTGAAATGTTTTTTCCTGTTCTCGGAATTTGATTCAAGGAAGAGAGATGTCAGCATTCTCAAAATTCAAGATGTCTATGATAACCCATTGTTAGTGGTTATGATTCTTTAATGTACTTCAGAGGATAAGACTTACTTTATGAAAAATCTCAAAGCAGAGAATATTTGGGGTACACTATGAAACACAGTGTTTAGATTTGAAATGTATCTAAAAGCTGAGACTTCTAGCATCAAGTCTAATGTATACTGAAGCTTACTTAGTTCAATAGACACAGCAAAAGAAAAAGTTGCAATTATGCCTCCATAACTTTGAACAAAATTGCCAAGAATTTAAATAGAGCAATTCAAATTCTAGAAGCCATGGGAATTGATCTGAGAGACTGCAGGGTCAGTGAAAATTACCAGTCTTTTCCACCCTCCCACCACTGGTGTCGATGATGGACACCTGAGGTCCTGCACATATGCCTAATGGCAGGCACCTCAAGTAGGGTATGGACATGCACAAGTGGGCGCACCTGGGCTGAGACATGGGTGTGTAAGAGCGGTCACGAAGCTGCCAGCAGAGAGAAAGAGAGAGAGAGGGAGAGAGAGAGCAAGAGAGAGAGCAGAAACAGAGAAGAGAAGAGAGCATAAGCAGAAGAAAGTAGAGCCCAGAGAGCCCAGAGTGAGATTCACCAGGGGCTAGGAGGCTCACCAGCCTCCTGGGCCCCTGGCCCCGCTGCTTGCCATGTACCTGGTTGCTTCTGATGTAAAGAGTAATAAAAGCCTGAAAAAGCCACTGAGGGCTCCAGGACTCCTCCTTGACCCATCTTCTCTGATCATGGAGAACCTGCCCTGTGCCTCATTGGTACTACAGAGACACATGAATGCTCAATCAGGTAAGCTTCTGAAAGAGTCAGAGGTTGGATAGGGTCATGATATGGTAAGTCAGTTAGAGAGAAGTGGAGGAAAGAAGTTTCTCAAGGTTCCACACTTGTCATTTGACATGGTTATAATATCTCACATTTCATAGATTTTTACCATCATCTTGTAACAGGGTGGTCCCCAGGAAAAGGGGAGGTCCCAAGTTCCCTGCCCCACTCAAGGAAGGGTGGAGCTGAGCAGAGAGGAGGAGAACCTGGAGAGGAGACTGGGGGAAGGAAAGAAGCAGGAGGAGAGCCAGAAGGCGACCTGGAGGAGACACATGGAACCGAGAGACATATGAAGAAGCTGCACTGGCTTCTTGGTCCTGGACTGGTTGAAACAGATGTGGGTGAGAGACCATGGGGAGGTTAACAATGACAGCTTTTATCTTGATTTTTATTTTGCTCTTTCTAGGCCCCTTCTGCCCCTTCCCTATGAGTACCCACCAAGAGGTGTCTTAGATTTGTGGCAGGCTTTTAGGCCACAGTGGCCCTGCTTTGGGCCAATCCTGTTTGGCTGGGCATTTGCTCACACAAGGATGGGTAACTTCAGGTGCTCAATTTGGAAACTAGATTCTTTGTCTTTTTCTTCTCTTTGTTTCACACTAATTGTATTAAAATTCTTTTCCATCAAAGTTCTTATGCATTAAAGTGTGTTTTGCCTTGATGTGGGGCATGACTGAACTTGTTTAGAACAGGCAGGTTTGGGAGTTCTGGGGTGCCCCTCACCCTGACTGGTAATAGTTTCCTTTATTGTTATTATTTTTTTTCCTCAGAGCAAAATTAATCAAATTTAAAAAGACAAGAGTTCATAGATATTCTCTAGTGTTATACCTTTGTTTTCCAAAACAATGTAGCAGCAGAATGGGGGATTTAATACAGATATTCTAGAGCCTGCTGTGCCACTACATTATCTCACACCTTTATAGTTTACAATTCTGCTCTCATTTAGATTAAAATCTCTTTTTTTTTTAATTTAAAGATTTATTTATTTATGCATACAAGAACTAGGGTACAGGCCAGAGGCGTGGGCGGGGAGGGTGAGAGGATTCACCAGAGACAGAGTGGGGACCAGAACAGGCAGAACACACTGCTGAGCTGAGGGGAGCAGCGGGTGAGGCAGGAGAGGTCTGCCATGCCATGTGGGTCCCCTCCCTGGCCGGCGGCAGGGATCGAACTCGTGCTGCAGAGGCTGCGGTTTGCTTCATAGTGCGTTGCTTAACCCACTGCACCACCAGGGAGGCCCTAGATTAAAATCTCTTAGTGGCAGAGGTCACATTATTTTCTTTTGTTTCCTGACCCTCCCTATACTTAAGATATAACAAAGAGAACAGGGTTAATGTTATGGAGGCCATGGACAATTCTACAAAAATATTAGAAGATTCCCTTGTGGTAGCACAAACATTTCCTTTTCTTGTATAACTTTGGTATCAAGGATGCAGTCAACACAAAGAGATGTCATATTTGATTGTAGACTAAATCAACTTTCTCCTGGATATCCACATAGTATATCAAAATTAAATATTATTTTAAATCAATTATATACAAACACACACTATACACACACACACAGGTATATAAATGTTAGTTTAGTATATTCTAAATATCTGCAAATTCTCCAGGTCTTGACACAAGAGAGGGGTTATTTTTTTTTCTGCAGAGAACCTTAAAGGGACATTGCACAGTTTGTCCTGGCATGCCCCTGTGATGTTATATTTTTTTTCCCTCTCCACTATGCTGCCATTTTCTAAGTGTATTGAGTACTCCAAGAATAATGGCAAGGTATGTCAGATTACCCTGACAATTCAGATTATCCAAACCACTCACTGTACTCTCTGGTGAAATATCACAATAAAAATTGAATCCATCTTTGGCAGTCTCTGCTATACAAAGCCCTGTACAGGTTATACACAAAATATGTGAAGTAGAGAAGTCAAGAATCAGAGATTTGGAGTAACTTTCTTAAGGGCACTAAGTCTGTAATTTGAAGTGGAGATTTGAATTGAGGCCTGATTGATCCCCAAACTCATTCTCTCCCCATTGTGATACACTAAAATCACTGATCTGGAACTGTATGTCACTTATCAGGAATAGGATGGAGCATCAGTTTCTCAGAGGGCCTCTTTCTGCTTGTTCAGGGTTGGTAAAGTTATTGCCAGGCACCAGGGCCAGCCAAAACCCAAGCGCTGAGGAAAAGAAGCAATCTTGGGCCAGATTTCAGACAATGTGGTCCTGGCGTAGAGCCTAAATTTCTCCCAGAGAGTTCAAAGTAGAATGAGGTCGGGGCAAACATTTTCATTTTTTTCTTTCTATCAGTTGCTTGGATGACAAATTTCTCTCTCAAAATATTTTTTAAAAGTGATGAAGTAAACTGGTCCTTCCTTCAGGCTTAATTTTGATTAGGAAGGGAAAACTACTGGTTAAAGAGGAAATCACATATTCCTTTGAAAAAAAATAACTATGTGGTCTTACTTTTTAAAATATCCAGAGAATATAACTGTGAGTGAGTCAAAATATATTTGTTTGTTCCTTATTCTGTGTTAGATATTGTTCACAGGACAAGACAAAGATACATTCAGAAAGCTAACATTTTAGTGGGTGGAGGACAAGAGACAATACACATAAAAAGTGGGGTGGTTATCCTGGAGTTTAGAGAAGCTAGCTTGGTAATTTTGGGAAATTAAAAAGATCCAGTGTCTCAATGCCAAATGACTCTGATTTTTCTTTTTCTTTCTTCCTAAATTAACAATTATAAAACTTAAAATGTGAACCTGTTTTTAAAGTAAAATTTGTTCTTATTTGGTGATTGATGAAACCTCCCTGAGAATGATGGAAAAAATATAATGGTATAGGATAGTTCTCCATCTTTCAATGATTTTTTTCAAAGTCTTTAATGTTTAGTGGATTTACCAAAATCTTGTCTATTTCTTATTATTCTATCATTTCAAATAAAGCAACAGCCTACACAATAATTAAAACATAGCTATGCTGTTAAATTTCAACTTGGAATAAATTTTAAGGTATAGTCTCAATAGAAATTTTTTTTTTATTTTTAATGTAAAATTTTTTAAAATTTACATATATTTGACATCAATTGTAATCCCCATGAATTCCCCATCACCGTAACACCAGTGCCATCACCTCAGTCCCCTGTGCTTCCAACTGCCCTCCACCCTTTCCCTCTTTCCTCCCCATCAAGTGTCCCCAGTTTGTCCTTTTCATTTTTGGTTTTTGTTTCTTTCTTGTTGTTGTTATTATTATTATGGTTCTTACTCCTTTCCTTGATCCTTATTTGGTTCCCTTATATTCCTCCTAGGGGAGGAATCATCTGGTATTTTTCTTTTGCCTTCTGACTTACTTTGCTGAGCATAATCCCTTCCAGTTCCATCCATGTTCCTATGAATGCGTCTAGTTTTTCATTTTTGATTGCTGAGTAGTATTCCATCATGTATATGTGCTATAGCTTCCCGATCCACTCATCTGTTTTTGGGCATTTAGGTTGTTTCCAGTCTTACCCTCGATAGAAAATTTTAATTGGAGGATGTGGAACAAGTATTCAGGAAAATACATTTGCATGTAGAGAAATTAAAGGAGAAAATTAGCTCAAGAGACCAAAGACTCTAGATGTTTTAATTTTAAAAACACAACAAAAAATGAAGTTTAGATTGTGGAAAATTGCCTATAAGAAATGATTATTTAGGAAATTATATAGAGATCCCTAGGAGATCATTAAAAAGTCAGACTTTTTAAATTAGCAGACTAAACAGACTACACAGTTGTAAACAGTGTCTTGATTTTTATAATTCATTTCTCAAAAACTTTCACATTACCTGTATTAATATTTTAATCTTATTAACTTAGTTAATATTAGTGCATATTATATAAGCACTAAATTACATATACATTTAACTATCTTTTCAACTTACTGTATATGTGAGGAGTTGACAAGATTCAGCATCCATTTATGAAAAAAATTCTTACCAAATTCAGGATAAAAGGAACATCCCTCAATATAATAAGGTTTCTATATGCTAAATCCACAGTTAGCATCATGAGTAAGAAACTGAAACAATTTCCTCTAAGATCAAGTACATAACAAGGACATCTACTCTTCAACATAGTGTTTAACACAGCATTGCAATTCCTAGTTAGAGCAATTAGACAGGAGAAAATTATGAAAGGAATCCAGACTCAAAAGGAGGAAGTGTAACTATCACTATTTTCAGGTGACATGATAACATACATAGAAAATCCTAAATATTCTATTAAAAAATGGCTAGAAACAATAAATCAGTAAAGTTGCAGGTGACGAAATCAACATACAAAAGTCTGGTGAAGTCCTATCTGCAAACAATGAACAAAATAAAGTAAACAATCAAAAGAATCCCATTTACAGTAACATCAAAAAGTATTAAGTGCCTCAGAGTATTCCTAACAAAGGAAGTGGAAGCCCTTACAACAAAAACTGTAAGATATTATTAAATAGAACAAAGAAGGAAATGGAAAGATAGCCCATGCTCATGTATTGGAAAAAATAACATTATAAAAATGTCCATGTTACCCAAAACAATATATAGATTCAGTGCTATCCCTATGAAAGTTTCCATGGCATTTTCCAAAGAAATAGAACAAACATTATTTGCAATTTTATGGTACCACAAAAGACCCTGAATAGCTACAGCAATTTTGAAAAAAAAGGAGAGGAATGGAGGTATCACTCTCACCTGCTTCAAACTAGACTACACAGTATAGTATGGTATAGAAATAAAAAAAGACACACAGACTAATGGAAAATGAGAGTCCAGAAAAAAAATCTACATTTATTTGGACAGTCAATCTACGACCAAGGAGTCAAGAGTATACGATGGAGAAAGGAAAGTCTCTTCAACAAATAGTGCTGGGAAAACTGAACAACACATGCAGGAAAATGAAACTACGCCACTTTCTTGCTCCATATAAAAATTATAACTCAAAATGTATTAAGGATTTTGATTAAAGACTTGAAACCATAAAATACACAGAAGGAAACTTAGGCAAAATACTCTACCACCTTGGCTTCAAGGTCATCTTTGGGGACTTGATTCTAACAGTAATGAAAACAAAAACAAAATAAACAAATGAAACTACATCAAGCCAAAAAGCTTCTGTACAGAAAAACACAACCAAAAAACAAAACAAAACACCAATAAAACAAAAAATACCCTACTGAATAGGAGAAATCACCTTACTCTCACAGCTGAAAAGGGGCTAGTATCATATACTACAAAGAACCCCTACAACTCAACAAAAAGAACACAAAAAATCCAATCAAAAAATGAGCAGAAGCGAGAAATAGTTATTTCTCCAAAGAAGGCACACAGATGGCCAACAGGCATTTGTTCAACATCACTTATCATCAGGGAAATGCAAATCAAACCCACACTGACAGCACATCACTTCCCTGAGAATGACCCATGCAAAAAAGCCAGAAACAACAAATGTTGGGAAGGAAACAGGAGAAAGAAACCCTCATGCACTGCTGGTGGGAATGTAGATTGGTCCAGCCCCTGGAGTTTCCACGAAATACTAAAAATAGATCATTAAAAATGATCCAGCCATTCAAAACCTAGATATCTATCTGAGGAATGCAAAAACACTAATTCAAAGGGATGTATGTACTCCTAGGTTCACTGCACACTATGTACAATAGTGGAGGTTGTGTAAACAACCTAAGTGCCCAACAACTAAGCAGTGCCTTAAGATGTGGTATATATATATACACATATATGTGAAGAAATACTCCTTAACTATAAAAATGATGAACTCTTTCCATTTGCAATGGTTAGAACTGTTATATTTTTCTAGGGAGAAAGTAGCTAATTCCTAAACCTTTAACATAATTTTCTATCCTTTAATTATTCTTATTATTTTCCTACAAATGTAGCTCGGATTTTCAAGGATTTTCTTAAAATGTGGTGCCCTGAATTAAACATATCTCCAGACAGAAGTTGATCTGAACACCATACCACAGAGCTGTTAGATTAGATTAGCTATCTGAGAACGAGTGACAAAGTAGCAATAGTTTCATTTCTACCTGAAATCAATTAAAATATTTTAAGTGTTTTCTCAAACTCTAGGGAGGTACTATTTGACATTTGGGTTAAACATGCTAATTTTTTTCCAAAACTAAGATTACATTTTACATTGTGTTTATCTATAACAAGTGTTACTAGCCAAAGGATAAAAGTTGTTATATTATTACAAGAGAATTTATTCTAAAATCATTAAAATTTGGTTTGAAAATTTCACAATCACATAAACACAAACTGATCCCCCCATTTAGTCCTGAGGCCTGAAAGCAACTCCCTGATATGCATGGCCTAAGCTCTTCCTGGGCAGGAAGCCCATGGTGGCCCTTAGTCAGCAAAGTCTCCCAGCAAGGGGAGTCTGAGAAGCCAGTTAGGGAAGAAGCCATAGTACAACTCCATTGCCCAAGTTTGTCTCTAGGCCAAAGGGGCATGAAGATTGCAGGAACATCAGGATTGGCAAAAGAAACATGCCCCTTGCTACTCTACCCTGTGCTCTGAAAGGAGGGAGAATGCAAGAATTTTTCCCAAGAATGGAGTAAGAGAAAAAAAATAGCCACAAGGGCATATAAGGACACCTCTCCCTCCCTCTCCTCCCGTTACATGAATAGAAGGAATATGTGTCAGAGGAGAGTATGGTACATACACCTAAGAGGGCATATGGCAGTGAGAGTAATGATTCTGCCAAATCATGCTTCAGTAATTTGAATTTTGAGCTTTTTGCAGCTCTAGAAAGTAATAGTAGTAAACAGTGGGAAGAGTTGGTCTACATTTCCTAGAAACCCCCCTTCACTTTCTCTGTACCACAGTGAGCCCTGCCAGCCCTTACTTCTTTCTGGCTGCCCCTGCTTTGCAGTCTCCAAATGAAGATAACCATGGTTAACCAAGGTTCCTTTGCCCTCAGGGGTCTCTCAGCCAAGGTATAATTTGCATTTAAGTGAATACTTCCAGGGAGCTGATGGAGAAGGAGTACCCCCAACAAATGGAGACACTGTCTATGTGTCTTGACAATCCTGCTCTGACTTCAAACTTGCATATACCCCTCAGCAAAACACTGACTTAACTAACATATGCAGGCCCTTTATCCTTAGATAGCAGGTTAGCAACTATATATTGTTCCTTGGGAATTTCCCTTTGGAATCCTAGGCCAACCTACACCCCCACTCCATCCTAAGATTTTTATCAAAGTTTCCTACTCAACAGCTAATAACTCCCTCCCTGGAACGATGAAATTTTCTCCATCCTCTAATTTTGCCATGATGTTTCACAATTCCCTGCTGATGGGAGCCACAAAATTGTCTTGTGTTCTCTTCTTTTCATTAATGTGTCTATTTCCTTTTCTTGGCCACTTTGATAGACGACCAGTTGAGCAGGGGTCAATAGCGGAACAGTGAAAAGCAACTTTTCTCTCTTGCCATAGCCTTGCTTTTTACAGCTATAATAAAGTTGGGATGAGACCTACACCCCAAAAGATGAGTCTTGCTTGGTAATAAAGGCTATACTTTTTGTAGAAAATTTAGCATCTGATGCTCTGTGCTTGGGAGTTCTAGAATGGCCTTGCTGAACATTGTGATACTGTTACAGGGCAACCCTAATATAAAATGGGTTTGCCTGACTGGGTCCTCACCCGCGCGCTCGAACTGCACTTATAATGCCCCAACTGCAGGCACA
>JAGFMF010011568.1:9366329-9446819 GCA_019455555.1 Galemys pyrenaicus
CCTTGGATCTTGTAGGTCTGGAATGGGGGTCGAAGTCCATAACCTATTTGTATAATCCATTCAGGAGGGTCTTTCCCCCTAACAATTCCCCCCTTTCAAGCCACGGGTGTAACGTGGTAAACCACGTTGGGCGCCAAACTGTTACAGGGCAACCCTAATATAAAATGGGTTTGCCTGACTGGGTCCTCACCCGCGCGCTCGAACTGCACTTATAATGCCCCAACTGCAGGCACACACAACAAAAATTAATAAAGGGTTTTATTTACAAGGGAAGAAGAAATAGCGTAGTAAATAACACAGGGGGAAAAAAGGGATACAAATCTGTAAATATTCTACCAGTTCCTTAAAGCTAAAACTCAACAATGCGCTAAGAGCTGACTCCCAAGAGAGAGAAAGCCCCCAAGGCCCACGTGTCTACTTTTATATTCAGCCTGGCTGCTTAATTCCACCCCCTCAGGTCCCAGTGATCCGCTCTTCAGTAATAACCTTATAGAATTTATAGTCCTTAAATCTTGTAAGTCTAAAATGGGGGTCAAAGTCCATAACCTATTTGTATAATCCATTCAAAAGGGTCTTTCCCCCTAACAAAAGGAAAAGGACATCCAACTAGGAAAAAAAGTCCAACTAGGAAAAAAGAATTTGGTACAATTACCCACTGTCTTTTGGCAGACAATCACTCCTATTCACTGTTTACTTGTAGTTTACTTGTCCTGAGAGAACAGGGTTTGAAGAAACTCCAAACCTAGGAGAAGATACTGTCAGTTTCTTCCTTCTCAACTTATTTCTTCCATGTACCTCAAGAACGCTGTAGCAGAGCCCCCCATCAGTTTTTATTAAGGTCATTGTCTCAACATTTTACAGAAACACAGGCCTTGAGAAATAGTTGAGTTCCCCCAACAGCACATAAGCTAGGAGGTGGTAGAGCCAAGATAACAACACTGATACTAAAGTACAAACTCTTATTCTCTCTCTCTCTCTTTTTTTTAAATAAAACTTACTGACATATAATTGACATAAAAAGTGAAATAAAATTGATAGAAATTTAAAAATTTATATTTACTGCATGCTTTTACTCTTATCTTGTGTCATTTCTCTGCAATAAGCAAGGAAAGCAATTATAACTCTCCCAGTCGAATTGACTGAATTCACTCTCAGCTGCTACATCTTCACTGTAGCAGACCAAGTTACTGTGGGGTGTTCTGGCAACACTTCCCAGAACACAAGTCTGCTCATCGCTCTTTATGAGTCTATCATACATCCTTTTTGAGAATCTTTCACTCTCCAGTCTCTCAAAGCACTAAAGTTTGATGGAAACTTAATGGAATTATTTCCTTATCATTCCAGTCTTCCTTTTGTGGCTGTGAGATCTTAAACAAGTCATAATGATGTCCTCTTCAAATCTATAAAATAGAGTGATCATCTCCCACTCTTTTAAAAGAGTCAAATGACCAAATGTATATGGAAGTATTTCACGCATGGGAAAATATTCTATGTGATACACCAGATTGGGTGAATGTGTTAGTAACCATAGACCCACCAGCAAAAAACTAAATAATAAATAATTACTTAAACCAATTTTTTCCTCTCCTAATATTGTAGCAAGATTCTAAAACTTATTGATATTTAAAATGCTGATTTTATCCCCCAAAAAAGACTTTTGGTGGAAACAAGATGGTTGTCAGCAAGTTTTTACTGTTGTGATTTATTATGTGGGTCTGCAGCATAACCAGATTAAACAACATTGAGGTCCAACAAAGATACAGGCCACTAAAACCCGGGGCCAAGAGCTGACATCTGGAATGGGACACAGCTTCATTCTGCAGTGGTTTGAAGGGAGCAGGTAACTTAGCAATTTTGTCTTCATTCCCTCTTTGCAGCAGACTTAGCATTAAAGGACAGAAGTCCTGGAGTAATCCTTCCTCTAGTCTAAGTCACCCACCAGAGTAAGGGGACCAAAAGGCTAAAAAATGAATGAATGAATGAATGAATGAATGAATAAATAAATAAATAAGCGGCCCTTTGCTAGTCAGAAAACATTCCAGGTGTTTCCAGCATCTTCACTATTACATATTGTTTTTGAAATACCCTGATGCCTGTGAGGAAGGATTTTTCTCTTTTTGTGGGTGAAAAAACTAGATTTCAGTTAAAACTAAATTCCACACTGAGAGTATCTGGAAGAGACCAAACTGAACGCAATCTTTCATTTTCAAAATATCATAAATGCTTTTCTATAATACAATCCTGTTAGGGGCCTCCCTGGTGGCACAGTGGGTTAAGCAATGCACTATGAAGCAAACAACAGCCACTGCAGCAGAGTTCAATCCCTGCTGCCAGCCAGGGAGGGGACCCACATGGTGCGGCAGGCCTCTCCTGCTGTGCCCGCTGCTCCCCTCAGCAGTGTACTTGTGTTGATCTGCCTGTTCTGTTCCCTGCTCTCTGTGGTGAATCCTCTCACCCCCCCCCCAAACACCTCTGGCCTGTACCCCAGTGCTTGTGTGCATAAATAAATAAATCTTAAAAAAAAAATACAGTCCTGCTAAACTGCATCAGCAAAATGTTGGGATTGCTTAACTCCAAGACCTTGTAGTCAGTGAAACAACTAACAGACATGAGGCAATAAGGTGAACTTTCAGAAACTATTAATTACAGATTTTATGATAATTTATTTCTTATTGTCCTCCAGTAAGCCTTGAATCTACCCTAATTTACTTTTAAAAATCTATTATTGTTTTGTTAAAAAATAAATGAATAAATCTACATGATTCTAACCATGTCTTTTAAAAGCTGACATTTATTTGCTATTGTATGTGTCATCTCTTGACTCAGAATATATGATTTAAGAACAGGGACATTTTTAGAGGGGTAGGAATAAAAGTGGGAGGACAGGAGGAGGATGGGGGCCAAGGTCTGGCCTGGTTAGTTCACTGGTGTTTCTAGAAGAGAGCACTGGCATACCTGTGGAAAGCCCTTCATCCCAGATATGGCCTTATCTGTTTTTCCTAGTAATTCAAATTGTGCTGTTTTAAGTTTAAATATGCTTTAAGAAGATATCTCTAAAACACTAGGTGAGCCTAACTACTTCTTAGAATGATCTGCACTAGGCTAAATGTGTCTGAGGGGCATCAAAAAATATTCTTAAGTTATAATGTCAGACAAACAGGAAAAGAAACAGGGATGTTTGTTAAGGAATTACAGGGAAATTGCCCAGTTGTACCTTGAACCATAAATCTGCACATAGCCCAGAGGAGCTGTATAGCCTGTGTGATATGAATGAGCAGAGAACCAAGAACATGAAGCTTCCTGACAAGTCAGGCTGGTGGGGCCGTTGCAGTTATTTTCTGCTGCCTAGCTCACACACAAATTCAGACCTGACCCTGCTCTTCCAGAGGTTACCCAAGATGGACAACTGCACATTTGGTTGTCTAACCTGAGCCAAACCCAGGATCTCTTGGAGAAAACGTCAGCATGAGAGTTCTCACTGTAGAGACTTGAGAGCTATAGGTGTAAGACAGTCTACTCTAGACTAAAAATGTGATTTCTGAAAATGGAATCAAGTTCTTGTATCAAGTAGCCTGCAAGTTCTTGGGAAATGGACCTTACAGAAACTATAAGTCACTGTAATTTACACAGAATGTAGATAAACATTTTTCTGAAACAACACTGTTTTTAATTCTCAATATTAAGTCCACTATTTTTATTTAGTTCAAATTTTCTCCCTTTGTGTCCAAATCTCTATTTCATTATAGAGAAGTAAAATATTTAATACAGAGAAAAACACTTTTAATTTTTTCCTTCTGGTGAAAGAAACATATATTAAATCAGTAGATCTATAACTTTTATTTTACTGCTTCCAGGTTCTTCTTTCAGCAGTGAATAAAAGGATTTCCTGATGTGTGTGTGTGTATAACATAACTATGAAGTATGTAATATGTTAAGTACACACACACACACACGTCTTATAGCTTAAATGACTAAAGGCTCATTTCCAAAATGGGGAGAAAAACAATCCCTAGATAGGATTTTCAAACTAAATATGTTTTAATTTGTTTCTTAATTTTCTCAGTCAAGTTTGAAAATGTTTTGTTGATAAATATGCCCTGAGAAATTCATCAAATAAAAATCCCCTTAAAAGCAAAATGTCATATTTGATGCAATTAATTCTTCATCCTCATTTGTCTAGCACCTATTAAGCTTCTATCACATGAAAAACTATGCTCTTCGTGGCATGTTGCTACTCATTTTTAAATGCATTAATATTATTTTTGTCTGTTCACAAATACATTTTGCTTGAATTAAAATAAAAAAACAAAGTGACTTTGACAAATGAACATTTAGGTTGGAATTCATTGAGATGTTTGATGGTGTGAAGTCAAAGCTTTGAATATATTTCCTTCAACAGTAATCTAAAGATGGGCTTCTATTCTTAAAGAAAAATATAGAGGTGACAATTTTATTTTGATTTATTCTCTTCTCATGAATATACTGAAAAAAGCTTAAGTAACGGTTGCATCCTAGAAATTATTTCACAAAAGAAAGGGAGTGCTCTTCTGTTGCCCAATGAAGCCTTCTGTGGGGCTCAGGTGACATCACACACATTGGAGTTGCTGTAGCCACAACTCTGTCCTGGCAACGGCCATCTTAAAGTCAAGGAAATAACCTTACCTAGTTTGGGCTAAAACCTCCTATTGGTAAACACCAGGGTTACTATCAGTGGAACTAGTAACATTTGGACCAGATAATCCTTTGTTGAGGGGACGAGGAGGTGGGCAACCTTCAGAAAGAAGGAAAGGCTGACCTATCCAGCTTTGAGAAAGAAGGCAATCCTGTCATTTACCACAACTTGAATAGACCTTGAGGACGTATGTTAAGGCATGTAAGTCAGACAGAGAAAAACAAATTCTCTATGATCTCACAGGCACAATCTTAAAAAAGTCTTAGTCATATAAAAAGAGGATGGGGAAGAGGGAATGGAAGAAGTGGGGGGAGGGGGAGAATGTTGGCCAAATGTATAAACCTGCAGTTAAAAGATGAATAGTTCCTGACTTGTCAGGAAGCTTCATGTTCTTGGTTCTCTGCTCATTCATATCACACAGGCTATACAGCTCCTCTGGGCTATGTGCAGATTTATGGTTCAAGGTACAACTGGGCAATTTCCCTGTAATTCCTTAACAAACATCCCTGTTTCTTTTCCTGTTTGTCTGACATTATAACTTAAGAATATTTTTTGATGCCCCTCAGACACATTTAGCCTAGTGCAGATCATTCTAAGAAGTAGTTAGGCTCACCTAGTGTTTTAGAGATATCTTCTTAAAGCATATTTAAACTTAAAACAGCACAATTTGAATTACTAGGAAAAACAGATAAGGCCATATCTGGGATGAAGGGCTTTCCACAGGTATGCCAGTGCTCTCTTCTAGAAACACCAGTGAACTAACCAGGCCAGACCTTGGCCCCCATCCTCCTCCTGTCCTCCCACTTTTATTCCTACCCCTCTAAAAATGTCCCTGAGTCAAGAGATGGCACTTACAATGGCAAATAGATGTCACTTTTTAAAAAAACAATGTGAGAAACTTTGGCAAATTTTCAGGTTCTAATTACAAATACACTAAATTTTTAAAGGATAAGTATAAGAACCTGATTTTTGTACTACTTTATTAGTTTAATTTATTAATGCTTGAAATGGAAATTTATATAATTATGTATACTTAGATAATTTCCAGTTTACTTTTTAATTCATAGTAAAATTTCTGAGCATTAGCTAAAATGGTAAAGTTTGACTCTAAGAATTACAATCCTAATTATGAATATAATATCAGTAAAAAAGGCTATTAAGTAAAGATATTCCTTTGATTCAAAAGGCCAGTGGTCTATTCAAGAACTGTTTTGTTATTCCCTATACAGAGTAGACAAACATGTAATGTTGGCTAAAACACAGGCTTACCACAACAAAGATAAGAGAAGGATCTTGGTTGTCTTAGGACATACCCCACAGAAGAAGCACATATTTTCTCCATGAGGGAATCCAGATATTGGTTACAATCTAGTCTCATGGAAATTTTCATTGTTTCAAGAAAGCAGGGTTAACTTGCTTACTTCCTCTTAGCTGTTCTCAGGGTCTAACTCCAGCCAGCTCTCCCCTTGCCCAGGGATCTCCTTGCAACAGGCTCACATTTCTGAATTTGTCTTGAAAGAGAAGCTTCAGGGAAGCAGGAGATTTCAGTAAAATACAGAAAAGAATAACTTATAGAAGTATTAAAGTCTATCTTATTCTCCCTATTATGTAAGATTCAGGATAGAGAGAACTTTTATTCTCCCCTCATTATACTTTTCATCTAAGCAGTTTTGTCCTGAAGCTTCTGTTGCTTGAAGGACAAAACAACACGACATTTTTTATTCCCCGGGCCTGGAACAAATCTCTAAGACCAGGGCAACAGGAGGTTGGTAGATTGAAAGGGTGGTGGTTTTCAAGGGAGGGAGGAAGGAGTTATAGTCTCTTAGTAGAAACAGTGAGCTTAATGGGAGTGCCAACAAGGATTGCATGGAGCTGGATCCAAGGCACTGGAGTAGCTGCTTGAGAGGCCTTTGTCCACTGCTCAGCCTAGAGGGACTGGCTGCCCCCCTGCAGAACCTGGACAGAAAGCTTTTAATTGGGATTTTATAAAACGCTTATTTTCTACTGTCTTTACCTTTGTATATGCTCCCCTACTTGACCCTCCAGAAGGGGAAACAGATTCCCCAAACCTGACTGACAGAAGGGTGATAAAACTCACAACCAGATTTAATTTGATTTTGAACAAATCAAATATTGGGATGTTTCTTAGACCCAGGAGTTACCAGCAAGTCCATTGTCACTGTACATACGTCTCATTAGCTCCAGTTGCTCAGGGGTTTCTGCCAGATGCCTCCAGAGAAAAATATTTTTAAAATAATGTTTTTAAATCAAAGTTCGCTGCTTAAAATGGCAACTAGAAAGATTTTAAGACTTTAACAGCGTCATAAAATTATTATTTGTGTGATGATAAATAGGGTGGGGCTCATGAGATTTAAACCTTGCAAAGCCCACTTGACATTAGACGGATACTGATGAATTTAGGAGAATTTAGGAGTCACAATTGTTTAGCTAGAAGACCCAAAGTGGAGGATGGGTTTGGAACATTTCATGCTTTCACTAGTAAGATGTGATCCAGTGCAAACTTCAACTTGAGGATTGGCTCTGACACTCTCAGTGGAACAGGGCGGGCTGAGTAGATGACAGAGATCTCTGGAGACCAAAATGTAAACAGCAGATAGATGAAGCCTGGTTTCAGGGTGAGCCTAGAGGCAGTATGAAGGAGGAATAACTCAACTGTGATCTTTCAGATCTTACCCCTTTACAACAGAGTTTTGCAACATAATGGCTTTTTGATGATTTATTTGACACCGCTTAAGATTATGTGCATAGATATTCCAAATGTCTGAGATAGTCTGCAAATACTTATTAATTACCATGTATAATGCACTGAGCTAGACAATGAAAGAGATATAAAGGTTAAGATGATATAGTTCTACCTCTTTCTTCAGGAACTCACAATTTAATGGAGATGAACATTGGTTTTTCTATAAGAATAATTATGTCATATATTAAAAGAAAGTAATATTACTGGCTAAGATTTATTGAGTACTTTTAATGCCCTGAGCTTAATCTAGACTGAAACTCTTTGATATGTTTTATTATATTTAATTTAGAAGTGAGGGAACTGAAATCCAGAGTGGTTAAGAAACTTACCCAATATCATCTAAGAAGACCAGATCTAAAATTTGAACCCAGAGCCAGAGATCCCAGATCTCAAGTTCTTAACCTCTATGGTAAAATTTGAATAGTATATAACAGTAAAGTAAGGAGAAGGAGGTTAAGTTACACAAAGAGAAAAGAGAGACCAAGTATCATTATTGACTTCTGGATATTTTTACTTATTAGTAAGAGTGAAAAAGGGAGCCTTCCTGGTGGTGCAAAGGGTTAAGTCACAGCACTGTGAAGCTATCACAGCCATTGCAGCAGAGTTCAATCCCCAGCCACAGAGGGGACCCACATGGCACAGCAGACCTCTCCTGCCTAGCCCACTGCTCCCCTCAGCAGTGTATTTCAGTCCATCTGCCTGTTCTGCAACCTACTCTGTCTCTGTTGAATCCTGTCACCCACCACACCTCTGGCCTGTACCCCAGTACTTACATGAATAAATTAAATAAATTAAATAAATAGAAGAGTAAAAATGGACAAGCTATGAGTTAATTTCACTTTCAAAAGCAAATAAATTCCTTCTACTCAAGTACATTCTAAATACAGCCAAAGGTTAAATTCAGGAGTGTTTCCAAGACAAAAATAATTGTTACGTTGCTTTGGAAATTATAATATTTTCATGAATACTTTCCTGTGATCTGTACTTTCTTCATCCTTGTGGTGAAATAGAGTGATTTTTAAACTGTTTCACTTAGAAAAACGCAATGTCATTAGTCAACCTTCATGTCTGCAGTGAATACAATGTTAATATAAGTTATAATTATATCTTGCATTTATGTTGCTTTTATCTCCCAAATGATTTTAAGTCCTTCATCCAGCCATGATTTCAGTTTCTTACAGAGCTGTCTTGGGGGAGAGTCTTGTCATTAATTTGCTGTCACATGTATTTAATAGAGTGAACTCAGCAAAAAGAGTCTGAAGTTACAGATTATTCTCTAAAAGAAATTGAAATAAAACATGTAACTTCATTTCTGACTGAGGGTTCAAACTATATACCATATAGCAAAATAGATGAAGCTTAGTTGGGCTAATGGAACAAACCAACAATGGACAAGCCAACAGCAAAACATCAGTATACTGTTTCTAAAATCCTCCCTCAGGGCCTCCCTGGTGGCGCAGTGGGTTAAGCAACGCACTATGAAGCAAACTGCAGCCACTGCAGCACGAGTTCGATCCCTGCTGCTGGCCAGGTGGGGGACCCACATGGTGCAGCAGGCCTCTCCTGCTGTGCCTGCTGCTCCCCTCAGCAATGTACTTCTGTTGATCTGCCTGTTCTGCTCCCTGCTCTCTGTGGTGAATCCTCTCACCCCCCCACACCTCTGGCCTGTACCCCAGTGCTTGTGTGCATAAATAAATAAATCTTTAAAAAAAAAAATCCTCCCTCAAAAACTTGCCATGTGAAGATCATATCCCCAAAAAGCTCCTTTTTTTTAATTAAAAATGTTTGTTTCTTCATCTTTGTCACAACTGTATGTTCTACCCACAATGTCTTATCATTTATAAAATGATAAAGCTGCTTTGCTAGAATGTGAGCAAATGAGGGAATGAAAGAATAAAGCAGTTAGTGATAGAAGTCTGACATTCAGTGTCAAAGTGCCTATTTTAGTTTGATTGGCTTTTGTTTTGGAGCATCAAGGTGAGCAAATTCCAGGCTCACCAGCAAAAGACACGCTGGTGTGGACCTGCCCATTTCTTACTGCAGATCTAGAATGTCTATAGTTGAAACTGCTCCACCATTGTCTTTGATGAGGACTGAGTCTTAATCACAATAATTCCAAAGAGTTCTTGGTTATTGATTTTGCAGTCTTATGAGCAGTTGGGTAACTTTCCTAGGGTATGGCACATGGTGAGGTCAGTGAATGTCCTACCTGATAAGCAATGGCCCCACTGACTAAAACAAGAATCACTGTTTACCAGAGAGGATGACCAGCAAATTGAGTGGACATTCCTAAAATCTCTGACTGCAGAGTTTCTGGTGCCAGAGAGCCACTTGAGGTTAAGGGTCTAATATCCAGAGAAAACCACTTGCAATATAAAGGGTGATTGGGGCTGCTGTGTACACTGAGGTTTGCACAACTGAGAAGTAAGGAAATTATGTTGCTCATTTGAGAGTAAATAGTACGTCAAGGTTTTGAGGTCACCAAGCAACAGAGGGCCGTGCAGGGCAGCCTGAGATAGTGGACTAAGGCACGTGGATGGTCAGTTGTCATCAAACAACATTGTGATAGCTGAGGGTCATTTTTCCCACTTCTGACAATGGATTCTCCTTAGGAAGGCTAAGTCAGCTGGACACTAGCTGAATAGCAAGAGATCTACTTACACAAACACACTCACATGCACACGCTCTGGAGTCAGATAAAAGGTTGATTTAAGATCTTGAGTTTGGGGCCTCCCTGGTTGTGCAAAGGGTTAAGTCGCAGAACTATGAAGCTATCCATAGCCACTGCAGTATAGTTTGATCCCCAGCCAGGCAGCTGAACCACATGGTGCGGCAGGCCCTTCCTGTCCTGCCTTGCCTGCTGCTCCCTCAGCAGTGTATTTCAGTCAGTCTGCTTGTTCTGCTCCCCACTCTGTCTCTGGTGAATCCTCCCACCACCACCTCACCCCCACACCTCTTGCCTGTACCCCAGTTCTTGTATGCATAAATAAATCTTTAAAATAATAATAAAAAAAGATCTTGAGTTGAAGACAATATCCTGGATCATCTGAGTGGATGCTAATACCGCCACAAGCGTCCTTGAAGAGAGGGGAGAGAGGTTTTCACACATACACAGAAGATGATGTGAAAACAGAAGTAGCAGATTAGTGTGATGTGACCATATTCCAAGTCCTCAGAAACACCAGCTACCCCTCAGAAGCTGGAAGAAGCTAGGGACAGGATTATCCCCTAGATCCTTGGAGAAAAGGTACTCCTGTTGATATTTTTTTTTATTATTATTATTTTTTTATTAAAATATTTTAAAATTTACATATACTTGCCATTAATTGTAATCCCCATGTATTCCCCATCACCATCTCACCAGTGCACCATCACCTCAGTCCCTCGTGTTCCCATCTTCCCTCAACCCTCCCCCTCCCCTCCCCACCAGGTGTCCCCAGTCTGTCCTTGACTCCTCATTTTTGGTTTCTGTGTCCCCATTGCTGTTATTGTTATTATTATTATTGTTCTGTTGATATTTTGAAGCACAGATGTGAACTTCAGACTGCTGTCCTCTTGAATTGGGAGGTAACATTCCTATTGTTTAAAGTCACCCAATTGGTGGTGATTTGTTTCAGTAGCCACAGGAAGCCAAGACAGTTATCTAAAGCAAAAGTATTTATCTACACACATAAATGTCCGCACACTTACTCAAGATTCAGAGAGAAAGAGAACCAATAAACCATAGCTGCAAATCGTCTAACACTGACAAAGGTGGCTGAGAGCTCTCCTAAAAGTGACACCCTCAAAATCTGGCCCTCACTGCCTGAAAAAAAAAGGAGTGACAGTGAGTGACTTGTGTCATGTAAATTCTACAAATATAGCTCTCTAAATATGGGCTTTTTTTTTTCTATGTTAATTTTTATCTCTCTCCTGGAAAAGACTTGATTGTTTTCCATTAACAACTTTGAAAGACTTAGTGTCTACCCTTAGTCCAGGACTGTGCTTCTGTGTAAATTGGATATTTTTAATGAGTTCTTACCACGTGACTTGTACTTAAGACTACAGGACTTCCAGGGGATAAGACGCAATTGGATAGCTTTGCCAGCTTAGCATCTCCTTTTATGTCCTTTTCCTGGGACATATGGATGGGGCTTCCAAGAATTGCCCCTATTCCCCTGGACTTCTAACCCTCTCTAGGCAACTTCTGGTTGCCCTGTTGCCCCCCTGGGCATTCTGAGGGCCATACTAGAATGCTTTGTAACCCCCAAACTGGAGTAGCTGAATTGTGCTTTGACTGTGTTCAGAAGGACCATTCCACCTGCACAGCTGGTTCTAATGCTTAATTTTATCAAATTTCTTGAATGTTCTTATTTTTTTTCCCTATCAACCTCATTTGCTACTTGGTTTCCAAACTCATAAACTGTTTCTCTCTCTCCTGCTCTTCCCTGTATGCTTCCTTTTCTCAGATCCCAAAGGAATTATTTAAAACATAACTATAAAATTTCAGATTATAAAGTCCTTGCCATCCCATGGCCTAATTTCCTTCTTCCGCTTAACTTAACTGGAAGCCATTTCTCATCAAGCTAATTGTCCTATAATTTGCTCATCTCCAACACCGGACTTGTACTTGTGCTTCTCATATCTTTCTGTCTACATTACTCTTTACACTCCTATTTGTTTTTTTGTTTTGTTTTGTTTTTTGTTTTTGTAAAGTACTCCTCTATGAAGACTTCTCAGCTAGCTTCCCCAGTGTCCTTACCCTTTTGTCATAGGACTTTAACGAAACACACATTCAAGTAGGTGGAGTAAGTTTCCTAGCGCTTCTGAGGGGTGGCTGCTTATAGGGTAGATTGTTAGCTATTAGTTTCCACAAGCAGACATGAGAAGAATGTATTCTGGGTAATCCCTGTTTTCAGATGATAAAATGTGGAGCTGACCTTCGACCTGGAACCAAGTACAGCTTATCCACAACCTGAAGCAGAACTACCCTAGCTGACCCCATACTGTGACAAGAAAGACAAATATGTATTTTAAATTATTAAAAGGGTGGGTGTGTGTATATTATGCAGCAACGTTGCAATAAAAATAGTTAATCTAGCACACCTAATACTTTTTGCCATTTATTACAACCAGAATTAATAAACCTTAATTGACTGATGGGGGAACTCTGTGTGTGTGTGTGTGTGTGTGCGCGCGCGCGCGTGCATGCATGTCCTGGGGGTGGGTATAGGGACATTATTAAGGTATTTCTAACACAACATGCATCTCTTAGCTATGAATCCACTTAAACATATTTTGAACTTTTAAAATTTCAATGTAGTTCCATATGTGGGAATAACATCCCTTGTGAAAACTTATTATGTAGAGGAGTCCAAAGGCTTATAGAGTCTTTCCAACATTTTGCTGATGAGAAAACAGTGTTACAGCAAGTGGCTAAAACAGTAGGCAGAATATCTGCTTTCTACTTGGTTCATCTGCACTAGCTTAGAAGAGAGATTATAAAGAAGAGTATTTATCACATAGCTGATGCACTAGAGCTGTGAAGGAGGACTCGTAAAGAGCTCCAAGTCTTCTTGACTGACTGGAACTTAACAAAATGCAATTGGCAGGGTAACAATATAACATACCGACACTGGGTGCAATAGACACCAAGAATGTGCTTCAGCATTTAGACTCAAATTCCTTATTGAAGTAGAGAGAATGCCATCTCCTTTTATTATTTTTCCTAAAATTTGTTTAAAATACATTTGAGGCTAAGTTTTTTAAAGGAAAAATCGTTTGAACATGAAGTGACTTTGATTTCTTCTAGCAACTCTGATGGACACAAGATTCTGACACTTCCCTTTTGGTACTGAGTCCCTTCAGAATTACTGGTTATATTTTATAATTTCTAGTAAATTATGGTTATCATAGAAATCAAGTTTCCTCTTAAATATTCATTTCTGTTCATTTTTCTAAAATTCAGTTACAAATTTATGGTAATTATTTCACAATGTATACAGATATCAAACCTCCTGTTGCACACCTTAAACACATAATATTTATTTGTAAAAAATAAATAATTAAAGTCCAGGAAAAATTAGTTATAAATTTGATTCAAAGATTTCTCTGTGATCCTAACATTGAAAGATCCAAGTACTATATTATTTTTATGCTTCTCCTTTAGGAAAGGAGCATGTCTTGCTGTTTGTGAAACTTTCCCTTCTCCTTCTTTCAGTGTCTTGAGGAAAATAAGATTCTCCTTACTTAACTGAGAAGTTAATTTTCTCCTTAGTTGGCCAGAGCTACTGATCTGGACTGTCATCAGGGTGAATAATGGCCACCAACCTGCCCTGCTCAAGCAGAGCTCTAGTCTTTGAAGTGTTCCTGGCCATTGATGATTGCTCTTAACTTCAGCCTCTCCACTGCAGACCCCCAGCTGGCACATATACATGACCTTCTGCTGCCTGTGCTTCTTTGTTGCCATTATTTGGTTTCCCAACAAGTCCAGAACGCCAAATGAATCTCTCCAACCCTTCTGAAGCATTCATTAGGCAAAGATACCTGGGATCCATCTTGGAGACCCTAAACAATTCCCATCTGTATCTGGCAGTCCCTGTGATGCCAGGTCACTCCAATTAACTTCCCCTTCATTGAAAGAGAATGCAACAGAACATGTCTGCAACTAAGCAGATAGCTAGTGATGCAAAATTTTAGGTGGTTCTTTACTTCTTTGGGTTGTTGGGAGGAAAGCATCAATCTGGCTGCCCTCTCCGTTCTTAGCAGTCATCCTATCCTCTGATGACAGAGCCAGTGGAGACTGGTTTCTCTCTAGTTCCTTTGGAAGGAACAGAGCTTTAACTCAGGCATCTCTTTTAATTCAGAATTTGAACCGCAGAATAACTTTTGCTCATAGCTATGAGCCACTGAGATCCTAAAAGACATGAAAAATTCCACCCCAAATTTTATTATTTATACACTTCTAAAAAAATATGAAAAGTAATTCTAAAGTTGCTCTTATAGTAAAATAAGCATTTAAGCAGATCAGTGTCATACCTGCGAAAGCCAGAAAGCCACATAATTGTCATCTGAGGAAGGAACCTGGGACTTTACCTGCATACACAGAGGAAGCCCTTAACAGCAAATCTCCTGAGGTTAGAGGATTGCCCAGCTCCATGAGAGGATTACTGCTCTATTTATGTTTCTTGTCTCACCATTACAACATCTGTTCAGCTCTGGTTTTTATAGTGACTATTTACAGTTTACAAACTCCATCCATGAATATGTGATATAAAGAATAAAACACAGTTTAAAAAGCATGATATAATGTAAAGCAAAATTTTATAATTCAAAAACTATATGGTTCAAGCAAGCAAGAAAACATGCAAGAAATAATAGGGTATAAACATCCAATTATAAAATAAATAAGCCATGGGTATTAATCAGGTTGACTGTGGTTAATAAAATTACATTACATGTTTGAAAGTTTTAAAAGAGTAGATCTTACAAATTCTCATCACAAGAAAAATTTTGTAACTATTACGATGATAAATATTAACTAGATTTACTGCAATGACCATTTCACAATTTATACAAATATTGAACTACATGTGTGTACCTGAAACTAATAAGTCAATTATACCGCAATCATAAAAGAAACGCATTAAAAAAAACTTGGCAAAGTTTGCTTTCTAAAACAACAGTGATATTTCCATAATGATTTTAGAGCATAATAATTTGTGTTGCACACAGATTTAAAAATAAGATAATGAAATAAAAAAACTAAAATTTAAGTTTTATTCTTATTACACTGTTTGAAAGACTAGATCACATTGTGATCATTTCTTTACTGGCTACTACTTGACCTGATCAAAGAGCATCCTTTAAACTTTTAAATCCAAATGTACTAAATGTGCTGTCAGCTCAAGTTGTTTCTTTAACTCATCATTTTAAGGGCTTCAGGTCAGATTGAGAAGGGCAATTTATGTTAAGTAATATACTCCCTCTAGTGGTTAAATAATAAGTGAACTATTTGATTCTTTGATTTGAGGATTAGTCATGATTTCAGTTTCTGTACAGTTGTGGTTTATTTCATTTATTTATCTGTTTGTTTGTTTTTGCCTTGGAATCTCCCCCTAATGCTGCACTATATAACATTCATTTCCCATAAAGCTCTGCCAGGTAGACTATAAACCTTTTTTGTAGTTTTCTAGTTTATTCTATTTTCACTGTTGTCTTTCAACCTTCATTGTGATTTTTTTCTACAATTAAGGTTTTAGCCAATGGACTTCAACTGAAAGTAGGTATTGTGTCAGGAATGACTCTTGGCACTGAGGGAATAGGTGTGAGTGAATAGAATCGTTCAAAATTCTGTCATCAAGAAGCCTAAAACAACATCAGGTAATGTTCAGACTATGCACTTAGTGGTTCGCAAGTATTATTTAACTGAATCTTTGCAATGCCCTATGAGGAAACCAAGAGACTAAGATCACACAACAAGCAAGAGGTGCGCAGACCTTCTGACCAGACCACCCAGACTCTGAACTCCATGGCTGTTTGGTGTTCATTAATGCCATATAATTTTTTTAATTATCTGTACCCGCGAAATGATGTTAGAGGATGGAACAATGATGGAACGATGTCTGCTTGTTCATCACCATAATCCCGCATCTGAAATTGCCACAGTTGGTTCTCCAGAATAACTTGGTTTTAAATAGCTTAACAATAATCATGAGCAAAAAAATGGAACTCAGATCTAATGGACTTCCAAGTCTTTCTCACCCAAATACTACTCCCTTCATGAATATCTGAAAAGTACAAAGCAACCCCTTAATGGTAGACTTAAACTGTTTTAGAGTTGCGTGTCTTCTCCATTTTCTTAAAGATGGAAAGGAGTCTAAAATGAACAAGGTATGACTCTTCAGAAGCTTCAAAATCTTTAAACAGTTTTTTACTTGTCACCTCTCCTGAGTTTTACAAGCAGAGGAGGCAGGAAAAAGCCCAGGCAACATTGGCTCTGGGTTGAATGGATTCTCCACACAGGGTCCTTCATGGATTGGGGGCAGAGAGCAGTGAACTCTCCTTTCATGGGATGCTCAACCTGCTGTGAGCAGAACTCGATGCTTCTCCAGGGGGTTGATCTCTATGGTACTATTTTGTTTATTTTATAGTAGTTATTTCCTCATTCATTTACATGCCCTTTACCATTATTTGTCACTCACCATGTGTCTTAAGAGCTTGATAGCTATCGTTTACATCAATTAACCTTCCCCCATGTGTTTGAAAGTCACTAACAGTGTTCTGATGAATGCTGCCCATTGCAGAATAGTAAATATTGAAAGAGTAATTTTGCTATTTGAAGTGCTTCTGGCTTGAATAAATGTTTGCTCAGGTTGCAGCATTGACCAGGAAATTACTAGGTAATGAATGAAGCAGGATCACCTTGCACAGTTGGGATGAACAGGAAAAATTACTAGGTACAGGAACAGCTTGTCGGGTGGATCTCTGAGTCTAGCCCTTAGGGTTATATTTTAAAGCGGAAATACAGGCCCAAAGAAGAAAACTGCAAAGAGGTTATTTCAGGCTGACAGTTATTAAAAACAAACAGAACAAGGGGAATCCTGAACACCACATATAAGAGGCCTCATCTGTCAGCCAGCCTTTATTAAAAGCGTAGGTGTTTCTTCCCACCATAAGTCCTTTGTTTAGGAGTTCTCAAAAAGTAAGTTTGCTAGTTAATTTTATATAGATCCTCTTCATTATAATTACATTCTTTTTCCCCCATGTTGTGTTTTATAACTGATAATCACTCCCATTTTGAGAAGTCAAGATACCTTTTTCCTTCATAAAAACTTATCTTCAAGTGGATGGATCCACTGGAAACATTCTCTAGGGAGGCTCTGATCTTTATCTCTGATGTTGTTGCTGATCTTTTTTGTTTGTCTTTCAACAATCCTTTTCTCCCCCCTACAATGTCAATCCTCATATTTTCCTAACGCTCCCTTTTTAAAATGGAGTTGTATATTTCAAGTGCCTCTGGGCATCCCTGCCTGGGTCTCCTACTCTTGTTTAAAGTTCAACTTGTCCTGAACAGAACTCCTGCGTCACCATCGCCCTAATCATTGCCAGAGTTCGGTTGTGATAACTCCAGGATTCTCAGTCTCTTCCTCGCCTGTGAATTCCTGTGGTCCACAGCCAGGTTGGTCTCACTCTTTTGGCCTTCGTGTTTCTCAAACACCACCCCTGTCTACAATCTGCTGTTCACCTTTTTAAAAAAAATTTTGTATATTTTACATCATTATTTGTTTTTGTACAATGTGTCCTTTCTCAGTGGTAGTCCCCATAAAATTCCCATCACCAATTCACCTGTACACCATCACCATAGTTCCTTGTGCACTTCCCTCCCGTATTCACCTTTATAAGTGCAACTGCTGTCAGTCTCTGCTATCCAACAGCCCCAAGTAGTCCATAAGAAACACCTCAGCCCACCAGGCATCCAGGGTCCTCCACAATGTGCCTGCCAAGCAGGCCCTAGACATATCTATCCTAGACACTCGCTGAATTGGTCTTCTCTCTCTAAACCAAGCAGATCTTCCCTGTCTCCAGGTTTTCTCATGCTGTCTTCTTCATAGTATGCCAGTGTTGACTGCCTCTTTCCCAATTCCATGCATTCCTGAATATTTTTTAACTCAAGTCCAAAGCCAGCTTTCCAATTTCTCTCTCTTTTTTTAAAGATTTATTTATTTATGCGTACAAGCACTGGGGTACAGGCCAGAGGTGCGGGGGGTGAGAGGATTCACCACAGACAGAGTGAGGAGCAGAACAGGCAGATCAACAGAAGTACACTGCTGAGGGGAGCAGCGGGCACGGCAGGAGAGGTCTGCTGCGCCATGTGGGTCCCCTCCCTGGCCGGCAGCAGGGATCGAACTTGTGCTGCAGTGGCTGCAGTTTGCTTCATAGTGTGTTGCTTAACCCACTGTGCCACCAGGGAGGCCCCTCCAATTTCTCTTAACTAAGTTTTTTTATCCAAAGCTTTATAGCACATTGTAGCTCTTATTCCCCTCATGCTTTCCTTATTTTTTCTTAGTATTATAGCTAATGTGTGTGTATGTAACCCCTTCCCCCCCCCACACACACCACCCATGCTGGAGGAGGCACAGTACTTTCAAAAAAAGCAGCAACCTTGGACCCTAACTCTAACAGCTCTCTTCATGGCCTTGGGCAAGTTCCTTTTCCATTCTTGGTGCTCTTATTTGTAAGAAGTGAGTAATGCTCAAGTTTTTCTAATTAAATTAAATTATGTATATTAACTACCCAGGTGTTCATTAAATGCTAACTTTTGTTATTAACTCTAATTATCAGTCTGTCTCCAGATCCCTACAATGCTTACCCCACAGCTTACACAAAGTAGGTGTTCAGAATGGTGGTTGAACTGAAGAGACTTATCTTTAGATGGATCCCTTTTGCTTAATACTAACCTCAAAATTCAGCAGCAGTTTGTCAGCACTGGGCCGAATGACACAGCCCTGAAGAAAGTTTCTCCATTAGTTTCATCGGGCTGTAGGTTTTCAGTTGAACCAAAATGACTTAATTCTTACCCAATTATTAGAAAACGGACCTTGGTATGGTGCAGCCCAGCTGTTACCTATATTTCAGAACAGAGAGGGCTGTGTCCCACATAGATACCAAAAAAGTGAAAAACAGCAAAAGCAGGGAAACCTAACAGCCTCACACCTGGTGTCTGAGATAGTAAGATAATGTCAGGCTGCATTTCCCTTTCTCTTCCCCCTACCATCCCCAACCAAGAGCTCCTGAGGTCATTTGCATTAGATGTTCAAACTGTGGTCTCATATGAACTTCCTTCTGGTAATGACTGAGCAGAATATAAAAAGTAAAGAAAATCCAGTTCTCCCAGACACAGACACTTGACCAGTCATTTAGATAAACAAAGCAAGACAGTTACATCTGCGGTATCATTAACCCTATTTATAGTGATTCCAAGTGCAGAGAGGGTGTACCCATTATTGAAACAGCAAAACAATCTAGAGAGGTTCCCTTTATTTACAATGATTCCGAGAAACATTCTCTCAAGGTCCTATAAATTAATGTGTTTGTGGAGATTATGTAGCAGGTAATGGAAGCTAATGTTTAAGATGGAAAGGTTTGGAACCAAACAAGAAAGGGCACATCAAAGGGAAAAGAATAGTCCATCAATATAGCCTTGTCACTTTTAGGTGTGAGTTTTCTAGCTGGTACATGTACCATGAATTTAATGAAGAGCAACATGGACATACAGTGCATTTTGATAGAAAAAATTTAAAAATCATTCACAAATAAACAGAAGTATAACAGTTCAACAGTTATCTAATTCACATGTATGAGCTCCTCTTCCCTAGCACGAGTGACTGCAAACAGCTACACAAACACACATGTGCACACATACACACACATGCAGGCAGCTTTCTCCTGGTCAGGCAAGGTGATTATTTTGCACAAATTGGCAAGAATAATTTTTAAGTTGACTGTAATAATACTTTACATACTTGCCTATTTACCTACCTGTTTCTTATCATGCCCCAGAAAGTATCTAAGGTAGCACATGTGAATATGTAATATTAAGAATGTAATCAAAAGCAAAATGAAAAGGAAAATAAAAACAAACCAAAGATAAAAATCAAGGGAGACAGGAAAAGAATTAAGAAGCATAATATAATAATCCATATTCGTGCAAGCAGTGAACCATATGTTTGCCTCTAAGTGTCACAGTCACTGAGTTTGAAGAGGAACCTAGCCCTAAACTTATGTGTGATTGAATCACCAGAAAAAAACTTATAAAACTCAAATTACTCAGGTCCCACCAACAGAGTTTCACATTCTGTAGATCTGAGCTAAGATCCTGGAATTTATAATTTTAGAATATCCTCAATAATCTCTCAGATGAAAACAAACCAAATTCTCCAGTATAAGAACAGGGTGTGGGGTACATGTGCCTGATTCTGGACACCTGGAATGTGGGTGTGTGTACATGTGCAAATGTGCACACCTGTGCCTAGAAGGGCAGGGATAAAAAGGTGGTTTCACCCTGAGGAGAGGGGTTCAAATTGCTGGCTTATTTCCCTTCTTGCTATTAAAACCTGTGAATATGCCAGGGACTCCAAAATTCCCTTTTAAACTGTTAGAACTGATGGTGAACCTACCTGGCCTGGGCTAGTTGCAGAACACCCAGGATAAGAACGAAATAAAGTTTCATATCTATTCAATCCCATTTTCTTTATATCAAGTCAAAAATTAAGAACTTCTTACTAAATATTTTAGTAAAGCCCACAAGCTTCAGGGACAAAGAAGCAAATTTATCTGCTACAGAGAAAATTATTTTGAACAAATGTTATCTAGTTCATATTATTTTTAAAATTTAATCTTGAGGAACTGTATTTTATTCCAGATTTGAATTGCGATAGAAGGAGAAGGCAATAGGAGAGGGAATGGAAGAAAATCAGCTCATTCTTATTCTGGAAATTGCTCTGTGTTAAGACCTAAGTCAGTTTTTCATGGCCCCAAATCTTCTAAAGCATTGTGATGGATGTCTCAATAAATAGAAATTTAGAATGACTATGTAATCTTCTATTCATTCCAATTTTGTAGCAAGAGACTTAAAATGTATTTTTCACATTTCAAATCTTGTCACCTTTGAATCTAAAGTGAGTCCGCAAGATTTTGGAGCGCTTCCTAGATGTTGTCTCTTTTTTTTAACAAATCAAGAACTAGGTAGAATGGTCTTTTGTTTTTCTAGGAGACAAATGGGGCTGGTTTGGGATAATTTATTACTGTCAGGGTGCATAAAGTTACTGTTCTCAAATCTGGGTAGAAAATGGCATAGGAGGGACGCTACTAGATATTAAGACCTCATTTACTTGTTCAATAAATATTCGTAGAGGCGTTGGTATCTGTCAATCACTAAGCCAGATACTGAGAATGCAAGAATAACTGAACTGCCTCCATGGTATGTGCTTATCTTTACAGACAAGAAACGAGGTGATTCTAACATAGTGTGGTAAAAGTAGCATGTGTGAGGAAACAACATTCAGAAGAGGAAACACAGGCACATTTGGGTGCTTAGGAAAGGTTTCTTGGAGGTTACATGTAAGCTAAGACCTAATATATAAGAAGTTAAACATGTGAACATGGATTAAGCAGAAGCTGGAATGAGATTTAAAATGGAAGGTGGGAGAGGATGTTACCCCCAGCCCCCACCAAATAAAAGTCAGCTTTTTGTGAACATTCATGAGACAGAAAGAAGTATGTCTCTGAAAGACATCAAAGAAATCAATCTAATGTCTACATAGCATATATGGGGCTAGGGATAAGAAAAGGGGCTCAGATCTTGCATGACCTTATAATCTATATTTAGGAATTTAAACTGTATTTTAAGAGAATTGTGAAGATATTATTTTTGCAATTTTTTTGAAGATATTTTATTTGCATTTTAGATTAATTGAATCTCAATCTCTCTGGTCATATCGTTCATCGTATGTTAAGGTCAGATAAGGGATATTAATTGTTTAATACTTGAAAGCCTGAAGTAGTGAAAGAAATTTAGAATGGAGAACCTCATTGCTTGGAAAAGCCCAAAACAGCTCCACAGATGTATCCTCTCTTGGTTGCCAGGTTTCATCAACTCAGAAGTGGCTAGAGGAACTGTGACCACTCTGAGTTCAGGAATGAAAATGCTTTGCTGGTTGTGAGATCCTAAGTCAACAATCACGTTACTATTCTCTGCATCTCAATTCTTCAAGCAAACTGTTCCTAAGGAAGGAGAAGAGCGAGCCTATAATACATCTAAGCACCACTGCCTTGCACTGGATATACAACAAGTTCCCTTAAAAAGGTAAGCAGAACATTGATAAATGTTTTTATTATTAATGGATCAGGTTATTTGACAGGGACATTGAAATATACTGGTGGAAAAGTAGCTCAAGTATGATGACAAAAGATAAATATTTCATTTTATATATGTTCATGATTAATGAATACCCTTTTAAAGCCAAAGCTGTAAGACAACCAAAATCCAGGCCATGCATATGTACAGGATATTTATGCCTTTCCTTAAAGGAATATAAATTGGCATACAATACAGAGAAATTCAATTTATGAAAAACTTACACTGGTTTTCAAACTATATTATTAATCTCAAATATTGACTGCTGAGATTTGAAGGAAATGTAAAATGCTTCAGAAGTGAAAAATGATTAACATAATTCTCTATGTGGAGTTTGCCACCTAGTGTTAAATCTGTGGAAATAAAAAGGCTGGTACAATATTTTTCACATCAGGCCCAGCAGGTGACAAAGGGATGACTCAAAGCTACATTTAAGTTTTAAGATATATTATCCAATGAAACCCTGAGGTTTGTGGAGGTGGATGAGTGGGTTACTTCTGGGAAGCAATACATGGTAGCAAAAGGATTATCAATACTGGCTACTCAATGGAACCACCTGGAATATTTTGAAAAGTACAGATGGTCAGGCCACACTGCAAACCTAAGTAAATCAGAAGCAGGTGGGACCCGAACAATGTCATTTAAAATTTCTCAGGCGATTCTACTGTGCAGTCAGTGTAAGGACCACTGGGAAGTTAGTGGGTTAAACTGTGGACTCCAGCTGAATGTCTAAGTGAGTTTCATCACTTAGTCGTGTCACCTTGAGCGGAGAAATTGGGCTAATTAAAGAACATCTTTGCACCTACATAAAATGATAATAACCTCTCCTGGGGTTATTGTGAGGAATAAATATGAACACAAATGTCAAGTGTTTAACATAATGAGTGGTATATTGTGTTCAGTAAATGCTAAATATTCATGACAGTAATTATTATCAGGAAAATATTTTGATTTAAAGGAATAAACAACCTAAGGGATATGAACCTACAATATATGGCATATTGGAAATGAGAACATATTCCTAATCCTCTTAAACTGGCAGGTTTGTGTGGGGGATTGCTGATGCCCAGCTTAGCCTGAGAGCTGGACACTCCAAGATGCGAGTACTTATCCAGTGCTGACTTCAAGTGTTATAGAATGTGAAGGTTATTCCCAATCATTCTCAGTCTCCATCATTGTATTCAAAATGCCCAGTTCCCTAATACCACTTGAAACAGCTGTCCTTTTCTGAATTAACCAGGGAGCTGAGCCGTATTTTCTATAGATACAGTGAAAGCGGGCAGTCCTGTGTGGTGGGGCAGATCCCAAGAAAGGGCACTCGTGAGTTAGAAATCTCTCTGCCAATCATAAAAACAAAATGATAATATGCTACTATTACTGTGGATCATTTTCCGCAGAAGGAATGCCATCTAAAAAGGGTCAGAATCCAGTGAAGAGTGTTTAGCTGGAATATTTAATGGAACATTAAGGGGTCATATCATGAAGACTTTATTATGGCAAAGTGGATGTGGAGGACTAGGGGAGAGGAAACATCAAACAAGTCCTGATTTGAGAGGGAAGGATGACAGGGGTAGAAAGGGAATACATTCAAGAGAGTAGCAGAAAAAGACTGACCAGAGAATTAGTTTGATTTCACATGGTTTGAGTTGATAAATTTAGAGGGTGTAGGGTCAGAGAACTATCAGGTCTTTCCACCCTCCCACCACTCTGATGATGGACGCCTGCCGTGCTGCGAGCATTCCAGGGTGGGCATGCGCAAGTGGGCGCACCTGAGTTGAACACAGGCGTAAATGGGCGGTGTCATGAGAACCAACAGGACCAACAGTACCAGCTAGAGCGGCAGCAGCAGCAGCAGCAGCAGCAGCAGCAGCAGAGAGAGAGAGAGAGAGAGAGAGAGAGAGAGAGAGAGAGAGAGAGAGAGAGAGAGAGAGAGAGAGAGAGAGAGAGAGAGAGAGCAAAGCAACTGAGAGGGTGAGATGCACTGGGCACTGGGAAGCCTGCCAGCCCCCCAGCCCCCCGGCCCCCCTGCCTGCCATGTACCTGGCCACCTCTACTAATAAAAGCATGAAAAGCCACCAAGGGCTCCAAGACTCCCTTCCCTGACCCGTCTGCTAAGAACCATCCCTGCCCAGTGTGCTTCTTTCCTACAGAGGGCATTAAAGGGAGGTTTTGCAAGGAGCCGGAGATTCAGGATGAAAACTCAAAAAAGAAATACCCGCCCAAGGCTGAGATTTGGGAGCTAGCAGAATGAAAGTGATACCTGAAGTCATGGGCATGCATGAGTTTACTGCACGACCTGAGAGAAGACCAAACATTGCAGTCTATGAGATAGTGTCATCACAGAGGAAGAAAAGTCAGCAAAAGAAACAGAAGTGGACAGAGAAATTTGAAAGTGTGATTTTAAAAAAGAGAACAATTGAAAGGGGAAAGAATGACAGAGGTCAAGATAGGTTAAAGGCAGAAAAGATTTAGCTTCTGTAAATTGTGATTTTAAAAAGAGCAAAACTAACAGTGACAGAAGCATCCACCTGGTTCACCACCTTGTCAGCCCTTGGATATCAGGGGTTTATTTGATTTGTTTTTGTTGGGTTTGATTTAGCTGTTGTGGTAGTGTATTATTGTTACAATTTGCATTTCTTGTTTAACTTGATACTGAGTGGTTTTCTTTCACTTAGAGTGAATATATTCTTTTGTGGCATGTGTGTTCAAGTGTTTTGTCTGTTATAATTGGTTTATCTCTATTGCTAGGTGGGAGTTATACATGCTAGATGGGATTTGTCAGATGTAGCACAAGCTGTGGCATGGTCTCTAACTTGAGTATTCTGTGTTCCTAATATTAATGTAGCCCAATTAATGAATCTTACTTTATGGTTAGTGCCTTTTTTTTTTTTTTTTGCATCCTGCTTACCAAGTCTTTGTCTATCAAGATCAGGAAGACAGTCTATGCTATTTTCTGGAAGTTTTGTTTTAGCTCTCAGATTTAGGTTTTAGATTCACCTGGCACTTGCCTTTTGAAATGGTGCGACCGGATCAAAAATCTTTTTTCCCTTTTTAATATGGATATCCAAAGGGTTCCACAATTCATTAAAAAGGCTATTTTATCCATGCTGCATTGCAGTGACACCATTTTCACGAAACAGACAGTTCTGTGTTTGAGTCTATTTCTGGGAACTATACCATAGTTCTTTTTTTTTTGGGGGGGGGGGCTAGTATCATGGTCTTAATGAAAATATTAGTTTGAAAAATCTTGATACCTGGTGATGTCATCTTCAAACCTAGCTCCTCATCTTAAGATGGCTCTATACTTTCATCTAAGTTGGTAACCTACCCACTTTGCCTCCTCTCCCAAAACATCACTGAAATCTTGATAGGCACTACACTAAAATTATAAAACTTGAAAACTGACAGAAGCAATACTGGGTGTTCTATACATTACTCCATTGAGACTTTAAATATGAGTTGATAGAACTGGAAGATAGTTAAGGAAATCCTTCAGAAGCAAAAGATGTTAGATATTAAAAGTAAGAGGATGAATAAAGGTGGTCTGACACCTGAATAACAGAAATTCCAGAGGATAAAGAGGAAATTATGAAAGCGGGGAAAAAAACACTGATGACAAGTTGAGGACTTTCCAAAATGAAAGGTCATAATGAGTCTAATAAATAAAAAAGTCTAATAAAAAAAAGGCAAATCAATGCTTATGACAGAGAAATCAGAAAACTCCAGAAATAGAAAATCCTAAAATCTGCTTGAAAGAAGAGTAATATCAAGGACTGACAATTAAAATGACTTCTCATCAGCAGCAACAATGAAAGCTAAAAGAGAATGAAGAAATGCTTTAAGATTTTTCAGAGAAACTGCTTTCTAATCATATTTCTACACTAGTATACTGCCAATGAAGCATGAAGAAACAGACATTTTCTGACATGCATGACCTCAAAATTTTATTCCCCAAGTACCTTTTCATAGGAAGCACTTGGGAGGTGCTTTACCAAAAGGAAAGCTTGGAAGATCCAGAACACAGAAGAGTGGACATAGGAGAAGCCCCCAGGGCTACTATGCAGCACTTCTAGTCAATAGCTAGTTCTGACTAGAAGAGAAGGAAAAGTGTCCCAATGTCTTCAGTAGGAATAGAAAACATATTAAGAGAACAGGATAGTTGAAACAATGGAAAATAAAGAGGTTGTATAGAATCTTGTAGGAAATTTGTTAATTTCAGGAAGAACAAAGAGCTGCACAGTAAAAGAAAATGTACTCATAATACACTACTAGTTAACCAGTAAATGAAAGTCATAACTTAAACAATGAATATAAATTTAACAACAAAAAATGATATCTCTGTATCATTAGAAAAATGGAAAGTAAAAGCTACACACAAAGTTAAGAGTACAAAAATCCTCATCTTTCATAAAGCCAGTTAATAACAAGAAATAATGAATTAAGTCAATAAATAAAGATGAAGCAGACTATATCTACACCTTTAAAAGATGAAGGGGGGGGGCCTCCCTAGTGGCCCAGGGGTTAGTCTCAGCGCTATCAAGCTATCACAGTCACTGCAAGCATGAATTTGATCCCCAGCCAGGGAGGGATCTATGTGGCAAAGCAGAACTCTCCTGTCTCGTCGCTGCTCCCCTCAGCAGTGTATTTCAGTAGATCTGCCTGTTCTGCTCCCTACTCTGTCTCTGGTGAATTCTCTCCACCCCTGCACCTCTGGCCTATACCCCAGTTCTTGTATACATAAATAAAAAAAAATTTTAAAAATATAAGAGGCAAATACAAGAAGAAATTATGAGATGTTTTTACTGCATGTGGTGAACAGTACAAATTCAGTATCTACAATAATCAAATCTTAGTATTTTGAATATTTAATATATTAGACTTAACAATAAAATAACCTCCTACCTTGAAAACTTTATAGAAACATTTTCATTTTATCAAATACAAAGCTCCCATGAAATTATAAAAAAACTTGACAGTCTGTTCACATAGCAAGGGACAAGGTTAAACAATAAATTAATTTTTAAAAATGTCTATGAACCAGAACAATTTTTCTTGAGTTTATAAGTCAAAGGCTATCAAAGAACATTTAAAGTGACAGTGAAGTTAAATAAGGAATTAAGGGGAAAAATGAAAGCTCAATATTAACAGTACAGTATATTTGCCAGGATCTGTGTACAATTAGATCAGCAGAATCTTTAAAATGTGAATACTGAGCTTAGTAAAATGTTATACTGTATCTAATTATATCAGATATCCAACAAAAGTGCTTTTTGAAATTTTTGTCTCTTTTACATGGATCTTTAAATCCAAACAAATAACTGTAATGCAGTGCTTTAGAAAATATGTTAACTGCAGAAAATAAGGAAAATATAACAGTATGGTAATTGAAATGACATGGTAACATGAAATCTTAAAAGGAATGGAAATGTTAAATAGAAAAGGATAACTAGATAATTTTTAACACTTGAAGTAAAAATAGACTGGTGAATTCATTACATATGCATCTGTTATAACCAGGAATTGCTATCTTCAAAATATCCTTCCCAATGCTTATTTTTAAATTGACTAATATTTGACAGGTAATGTGCTAGAAACTACCTATAAACAAAATATGGTTCTCTACAAAGGAAGAACCGTTGGCTTAGGAAGTACTTATTATATTCTTACAAACTTAATTGAATATGGCTTTTGGAACTAAAGAAAATTTTTTCTCTCTTAAAAAGTTAGCTTTCTAATTTAAAATGCTTATGTACACAAATAGTCAAAATTTCAGAGGTTCATATGTACTTAGAAACTCTAAACTGTTCATTGATTATTTCAGTTGATGTGACACCTATCTCATGAACTGCCTGTGTATTTTTCCCAAAGTATACGCTTACATGCAGTTTTTAAAAACAACGATATAAATATTTTGTCTATTCTTACACACCTAGTCTCAATAAAATTTAGCAGTTGCAACTTTTTAAGCTGGACATTAAAGACAATTTAAACCAATCATATTATACATCTGAACAAATGTCTACATTTGTTAACACTATCAAGTATGTTTACAAATCTGGGGAGAAGCAACTATGGTCAAATATGTGTGGTTGCTGCAATTAATCTTCATCGTCTCTTTGTAAAGGTATTATCTGAATTTCTTTGGCTATTCTTTCTGCTATTGTTTTACTATTTGCAGCAATTATTCTTCGTGACATCAAATCGAATGAGCCACCTAGAATCAAATCAAACATGGAAAATAGTTGTATCTTGCACAAAAATAATTTCTATAAAATTAGTTAGCATAGCAATACATACTATGGTCAATCACATTTTAATACTTTCACTTATCTTTAAAAAAATCTGTTACATAATCATAATGTTTGGGCTTTGGCAATACAAAATGAGTTTCTAAGCATCTTTGTTTTTAGTAAACTCTAGTTTGGGAGAATCTATGGATAAGAAATTTGACTCCAGGGCCTACCTGGTGGCATTAGGAGTTAAGTCGCAGCACTGTGAAGGTATCTGCAGCACGAGTTCAATCCCCAGCCAGTAAGCTAACCCACAGCACATCTCTCCTGTCTCACCCACTGCTCCCTTCAGTAGTGTATTTCAGAAAATCCACCTGTTCTGCTCCCTACTCTATCTCTGATGAATCCTCTCACCCCCTACACCTCTGGTCTGTACCCCAATTCTTGTATGCATAAATCTTTAAAAAAGTTTTTTAAAAACTCTAACAATAAACTTACCAAGAGATGAGATTTTAATTATTCCCAGTATAATAATATGTATTTTATAAAAGTATTACCTAATATATAGTAAAAAAGACTGAAAAAATAACTAGAATTCTCTTACGAGAAAGAAAGAAATCACCATCTACTCAAAGCAAGTATTTAGCCTTTCTAGGCCCAAGACAGAAAGTAATGGTAGAAGAAATACAAGAAATACTCTGGGCCACTATTCAAAGAGCTCTTGGTACAGATTTGGTGACCTTCTAGACTTTTTGTAAGGTTTCTCAAGAACTCCTGACACATTTGAAGAAGTCTAGTTACTTACCATTCTTAATCCCATGTGACCACTAGCTTTTAACCTTGCCTCTACTGTTTATAATTTTGATTTTACAGAAAATTACATGGCTTATTTGCTTGAAGAGCTGAATTATAACATAAAATGTGGTATCTGAAGGAAAGTCCAACTGAGAGAAAGGTAGAAAAAAAAATGGTTTTCTGTTTCATAATTTTACCTGTTACATCCATTAGTACCCCACCAGCTTCTGTAACAATAATACCAGCTCCTGCCATATCCCAGCAGTGAATTCCCATTTCATAATATGCATCTGCAGCTCCAGTCGCTACCAGGCACATATTAATAGCTGCTGTTCCAACACCTCGAATCCTAAAAATATTTAAAGATAAGACTGGAAAAGACAAATTTTTTCAAAGAAAGTTTTCCTCCTCACTTTAGTTTATTGTAAATGTTGACTAAAATAATTTGAGTTAATCTAGACGATAAGTGTAAAAAATGGGCATAACTAATTTTAAAATAACAATACATAAATCTAATTATCATGTTGCACTATATAAATGATAAAACTGCTCCTCACACAGCAACCATTTAATAAGATAAATATTAAAACAATAGTTTCAGGGGGAAAAAAGCTCCATTTCTACTGTAATGGCATGCATGTATATTTCATATTTGTCTAAACCCAGGGACAACAGACCCACAATACAAGTGGTCTCCAAGAGGTCTGAAACGGACTATCATTAAAGTTGTGTGCATATCAGTACTGTGACTAAAGGAGCAATAGCATCCATGGGCTATACTTAGACCTATGCATGCCAAGAAAGAAGATCATGTCGGATTTGCCTTCTCAAAGCCCCTCTTCCTTGGATCTATGCTAAGAGAATATATAAACGGACTACCGTAACTTAAGTTTTGATAGGTAAGGACTTGATAGTCATTATAGTAATAACTAATTCAGCAAAAATCATCAATAAATGCCAAAAGGAATGGGTAAAAGATTGCTATTTTTTTAGCTCAAAGTAGCTCCCCATAAATTACATAATAATCACAAAGAGGAATGGTCAACCACTGCCAAGTGCTCAAAATTAATGTAACCAAAGAAGGTTTCATGTGCCTCCTGATATCATGTGCTGAGAACACAACAATTTTGTGGTATTCCTGACAAGAATGCACAACCCAAATCTACATATGAGAAAAACAGACAAACATAAGGTATATACTACACAATAACCTATACTTTAGTATATCATGGATCAGAATTCAAAATTTGAATAAAGTTACTATATTAGTTAATACATCAATGTTAATTTGATTTTTTTAACTGTTATATCAGAGAATGCCCCTTTTATTAAAGAAACACAGGAAAGTATTTGAGAGGGGGTAAGCACAAATAGGAATTACAGATTTTTGAAAGTAATTAAAATGAAAATATTACTTATCATAATTTAAGGAATTCATTTACAGCAATGATCAGATAAAAATCCACAGATTACATACTTATAACAATAAAAAGCAAAGAATAAAAATAATTCTGTCTCAAGAAAAGCAAAGCAAAATGAACCAAAAGAAAGAACAAGAAAGAAAATAAGACAGAAAGGAGAAAAACAGTGGCTCTGATTAATTTGTCAAAATCCTGGAAAAAAAATAGACAAATTACTATGCAATTTAATCAAAATTTTAATTAGAAAGAAGAAGACAAAAAGAAAATAAACACAAATATAGAAAATGATAAGTGACAAGGAGGAAACAACTACTACCATAGAGAAATCAGAAATACATTATAGGAGTCTACCTTACATACCTCTATGCAAATAATTTGAAAACTTAAAGAAAGTGGGTTATTTCTTAGGCTGTGGAAATGTTCCAGAGTAAAGGAAGCTAAAGAGACATGACAACTAAATATAACTTCTGACACTACATTGGAGAGAAGTAGGGAAAGAGTAAGGAAGGGCGAAGGCAGGAAACAGAAAGAGGGGAAATGATCAATGGGATAAATGTTAACAATAAATTAACAAGTTGTTGAATTCAAAGTCGTTTTTAAATAAAGTTTTTTAAATTACATGAAAAACTTAGTATTATGGTACTAGTCCCATATATATTTAAAAGTCTTCATTTCTAAAGGACAACTCATCCCTTAAAATGCTTAAAATGTTTAATTATCTAGATATTTAGGGATGAAATGTAAACAGCTTACCCATGAATGGGAATGCAAAGAAGTTTTTCCATATTAGAAAGAACAATTCTTATAGTCTCTGGTGTTCTGGAAGAGCCGAACTCTGTCACCAGGAGTGATTTTGTAATATCTAGAAGAAAACATTTTAAATAATCACTAGAGTTTAATGAAGTTGACAGTTGTAATTCAGAATAAAACATAACATTTTTGTTCCTCTTCTTCACTGCATTTAATATTTCAAATATTAAAATGCATAAATGTATTATCCCTGAGCAGTCATTTTTATATAACCAAAAAAGCATCCAGCTTTTTAGACCATCTCCCTAAAAATATAGAATATAAGCAATTTCCTGATTGCCTCATACTTCTAGTATGAGGAAGCAAGCAAATACCTTAAATATAAAAGAAGTGCAATTTAGAAATTAAAATATATATTTAAAATAAAACCAAGTTAAAATTAACTGGCAGCTCTCCTACTGAACCCACATTTATTAATGTGCCAGATTATCCAATGCTTTCCATTCCCTCTGAAACATGGTAAATGAAGCTCATGATGCACTCAATACTCTTAGCTTTGTAAGTGCTCTCTAGTGTACCCCACACTTCAACCTCTCCCACCACTGGAGATGTGTGCTTACCAGTTTGTTCTGAACTTGTTTATAACTACTGTATTCTTAAAACCATATAATAAATATAAAGTGAACAATTATTAGAAGCCAAGAGATGTTTCTACGAGAGTAACATATTCCTTCAATTCTAAAATGTATTTTTTTCCTTCACATGTAAACATCTCAAAAACAAGGATAAACCTCCTAGTCTTTATACTCTAAGAGGTCACTAAAAAAGAAGTGAATTGAAAATCAGCTCTAACTAAGTATTTGTATCAGAGGAACAGTGAGGAGTAATCTCCAAGCTAGTGAATGATGTTCTGATCAAACTCCCCCTTCTCTGGGCAGAAATCACAAATGCATTGAAATACAAGTCTCACTATGTCATGAACTAGACTTCCTAAATGGGAGCAGATGGAAAAGAGTGATGGTGGATATAAAAATGGAATGAAGGAGGAAAAAAGACACACATGGTGGAAAGACATGCAGAGGCACTTGGAAGGGGTATCTGGAGAAGAGATACATGAAGGAGAAATATGGGTAAGCTGTTCCTGGTCCTGGGCAGAGACAATGGTAGTGCCTCTTGACTTCATAGTAGATTATGTGGTATATTTGGAATTTTAGTTGTTTTCTTCTGTTCTAGCTGCCTGGGACCTGGTTTCCCATGCAGAAGTGTTTATACTTGTAGCAAACTGTCAGGTCATAGTCACCCCACTTTAGGCCACACCCAGGTAGCTGAACATTTGTTCACAAGGGGAAGGGTGATTTGGAGGCTTTTCGTGGGAAACTAGTATTTGAAATCCTTTCTTCTCTCTCCCTCTCTGCACACCAATTCTACTAAAAATCTTTCACAATAACAGTCTGCTTCCTTTGCCTTTGTGTGTGTATGAATAGCAAGATCCTCTTTTAAAGCATGAACCCCTAAGCAGACTGGGGACCCTCAGTACACCTCAGTCACATGCTAACATTTGATTAGGGAGAAAAATTACAAAAGTACAAGAGGATTCTCAACTTAGATTGTTTTGCAAATATCTTTAAATTCTTGATGAACTAAAAAAAATCAAACATGTAAACTCTGGACTATGTGGGAAAGAAATGTGACTCAAAACCTTAATCAGTTGTCATAAACAAAGAAGATTTAAAATGCCAATCATCAAGCTCATAAAAAATATCATTTCTACTGATTTCCAACTTTAACAGACTTCTACCACCCCCAATTTATTGTCTCATAACTGGCACCAGTGGCATCAGATTAGAGGAATTATTTTTATTTTTTTTTTTAAAGATTTATTTATTTATGCATACAAGCACTGGGGTACAGGCCAGAGGTGTGGGGCGGGGGTGAGAGGATTCACCACAGAGAGCGGGGAGCAGAACAGGCAGATCAATGGAAGTACACTGCTGAGGGGAGCAGCGGGCACAGCAGGAGAGGTCTGCCGCGCCATGTGGGTCCCTCCCCGGACGGCAGCAGGAATCGAACTGGTGCTGCAGTGGCTGCGTTTTGCTTCATAGTGCGTTGCTTAACCCACTGCGCCACCAGGGGAGGCCCTAGAGGAATTATTTTTAAAGATATATTTATATGTACAAAAACTGGGGTACAGGCCAGAGGCATGGGGGTGTGTGTGAGAGGATTCACCAGAGACAGAGAGGGGAGCAGAACAGGCAGAGTGATTGAAATACACTGCCAAGGGGAGCAGCGGGTGAGGAAGGAGAGGTCTGCTGAGCCATGTGGGTCACTACCCTGGCTGGGGATTGAACTTGTGTTGCAGTGGCTGTGGATGCTTCATAGTGTGATGCTTAATCCCTTGTGCCACCAGGGAAGCCCAGGTTAGAGGAATTTGACTGAGAGGCAGTAGCAATACAATAAACCATGAACTCCAAGCAGGCAGGGAAACAATCATTTTCCTGCATCCCTGGACCTAGTCAGTCACTGAGTCTGAAGTGTTTGGTCAATTATACTTCCTTCCTGTTTCCACTAACACATTCAAAACTGAGGTTGAAATTAAAAACTAAAGAGAAAATAAACATAATTTATGAACAGGTAATTGAAAAACACCATAGGCTGACATTCAAAAACAATAAAATACAAGTACGTAATAGCAACTGAACCTAAAATTAGAGAGTGAACTTACCTTCTTGCTGCGAAACCTGTAGTTTTTGACCATTGCAAAAGGCACCTTTCCCTTTCCGACCAGTATACATCTTATCTTCCACACAACTGTATACAACTCCAAATTCTATCTGCAGAAGGAAAACAAATTTCTGTCACCAAATCTAAGTATTTTTCATTATTAAATCAATACATTTTCTGAGATAGTAACAAGGAAATCCAGTATACTGACTGATGCTTTCAAATGACTAAACTGTGGGATAATTAAAATGCTGATTCACACTTCAGCAGTGGAAAGAAGTCTTTAGACTTGACTCCTTAATTAAGACTCATCCATTTGTAAACATAAGGGCACCCATCTGGACCTCTCTCCCTCCTGCTACAGATGAAAACCTGTCTCTCCTGTTTTCTAGGGTGAGTCCTTCCAGTGTTAGGATTCAAAACCACTCATTGTTCTCTGAAAAATTGCTCCATCAACTTCTTCTTCTCTTGGACTTCAATTCTGGTACCTTCTCACTTAATTTTTCTCTCCTATTAAAAACCTTTAAAAGGTCATCTCCTTTTCCTTCACTGCCAGAATAATATAGACTTTGTATATCCTAGTCTCCTGCTCCACTTCAACTTGGCTTCTACCCTGATCGTACATTTTTCTGAAACTCTGCCAAGAGATCAACAATGAACTCTTACTGAACAAAATGCCTTTTCTGCAGACTGGTGACTATTACTGATAATTCTTCAATACTTAATCCACTACCTCCATGTTTCTGACTCTCTTGGTCCTCCTACTTAACTCACTCATCAATTTTGGAGTCATTTTTTTCTTAGCTCCTTCTTCTCTGATTAATTTTTAAAAGATGTGTATCTCAAGGTTTACTTTTTCATTCTTCCATTCCATTTCTCGCTACGTACTTATATTCTGGTTCTTTTTTTCTTTTTTAAAGATTTACTTATTTATGCATATAAGAGCTAGGGTGCAGGCCAGAGGTATGGGGGGGAGGGGTAGTGAGAGGATTCACCAGAGACAGAGTGGGGAGCAGAACAGGCAGATGTACTGAAATACACTGCTGAGGGGAGCAGCCAGCCAGACAGGAGAGGTCTGCTGAGCCACATAGGTCACTTCCCTGGTCAGGGATTGCACTCATGCTGCAATGGCTGCGGAAAGCTCCATAGTGCTATGCCTTAACCCCTTGTGCCACTAGGGAGGCTACCTTTCCAGTTCTTTCTTATCTACAAATTCAGCTGCCACCTATAATTGTGGTTATCAATCCCATCATCACAGGTAAGAACCTAGTCTTATAAAAACCTCAAAGACATGAAAATCACTCATATTTGGTGACTCCTTATTCCTTCCCCATAAGTCTCCCCCTTCAAATTTTATCTTGAAAACACTTTCTGATTTTGGTATTTCCTGTGCTGCCCCTTCTTAGTTCAGAATCACCCACACTTCTGGTAGAATCTCTACAGTGCTGGAATTATACACTTAAAACCTGGCTGGTTTTGTACTGCCTAACAATTTTGGCATTTCCTGTGTTGACCCTTCTTAGTTCAGAATCACCCACACTTCTGGTAGAACCTCTACATTGTTGGAATCATTCGGCACTTAAAAACCTGGCTGGTTTCATACTGCCTAAGCATTGACACTTGAGAGTTTCACAGAATACTTCACCACTCCCCACGCACCTCATGCTCTTCTCCAAATAGTGTTTACTGATTAAAGTGCTTTCCTCTTCCTCTTTCTCTGGCAAACCCCTCATTTCCTAAGATCAAATTCACAAGATCAAATTCTAAGACCCATCCTTTCTGTTAAGTTTTCCAAAACACTGCTGGCAGAATTGGTTATAATCTTTTCAGTTTCCCCAGTATCTTTTTCTTAGTTTCATCATACAATACCTTTATCTACTCATATATCTAACTTGCACTTAATTGGGAGTTCATAGGCAGAATAGGACATAGCCCAGGGTTGATTACATGGTAAACGCTCACTTAGTTAATTCTGATTGTTCTCACTGATTAACATAATCCTGAGACTAAGATTTCATTTGCATTAAATTGTTTTTCTTTTTGGAGATTTCTTAATTCTTTTGAGTATAAGATGTCAAATATATCAGAAAGATACAGTTTAGTAAACATCATTCATTGTTTGATAATCAAGTAGTCAAATGGCAAGGGCAAGTAACAGTCACAATTTTGCTAGGTTTTTGGGTTCCTACATATACTCTGCATTTTTCAGTTTTGTTTTGATTGACAAATCTTCCTGGTCTTTCAATGTATCCCTGCACTAACACCTATTTCAGCATTTCTGATTCAAATCCCACCTTTATCATGAGCATTTTAGATCACACAGCAATTCCTATCACATTGGGCTCTATCACACATATATAATAATGATTATTTCATTGTATTTTATTTTAGTTACTCATGTGTATTTTTTTCTTTATAATTCTTGCTTTTCAGAAAATGGAATTTTCTTCACTGGAAAAAGTATTATAATTTTAACAGGTTTGTAGCTTATTTCAAAATAATAAAGTTATATAAATCTAAATTTATTAAGGAGACACATTCATTCTTTTCCAAAATGAGCAAAAAACATTTAAGCAACCATAAACTTAAACATACCTTTTTATTTACAACAAAGCCAATCGAAACAGCTACAAAAGGAAATCTTAAAAGAAAAAAAACAAACATAAATTTACCAAGATAGAACTTAAATAAACATGCTATTTCATATGATAATTGCCTATAGATTTTTTCATACAGTCTCATCACTCTTCTACCAGAACACTGTGTATAGCATGCAACCCTCTGTACAAGAGGGAGGAGAAATGGGGAGGAGAAGAGACTGTATACACATGGGATGTCTCTACAGGTATATACAGAGTAGTAAAAATGTTCCCCTTTTCCTTTTTAGGTTTTTGGTCCAAAATTTAAGTTGACATAAGACAGATTAACAAGAGAAAAACAAACTGAATTATATATACATGGAGGCAAAAAGGGCCAGTTGGGCAACTGAAGCTTCTATGCCATTTTCAGTTAAGAAAATGGGGAGCTAAGGTTCTGGGGTTTTCAGGGGAAGAAAGGAGGGTACTTCATAGGACGACAAGAAGATGGGGTATCTGGTATTAAATGTTGCCCTGCTGTATAGTTTACACAGATAAAAAAATTATATCTCTGGTCATAGGTCTCTGGGTCAGGCTCTCTATCTAAATTCTTTTAGGCAGAGGTAAAATGTTTTCTTTAATCTGCTGGGTCTTGATTGCTTTCAATTCAAAATAATACACATGCCAAACTGTCACTTTTGGGGGAGGCCTATACTGTTCCCCTTCACATAATACATCTCTGAAAGGAATCACAAGAAACTGATGATAATGGTCACCTCCACAGATGAGTCCTGAGAAGTAGGGGAGATAAGTCAGAAGGTCACTGCGATAGTGTGATTTATAACCAATATATATATATATTTGATCCCTGTTCTTATTTCAGACAATGAGCTTCTAAGTGAGGAGAGCTATAAAAAGTGTCCTTTGTTATGTTAATGAGTGACATCATGAAAATTTCTGAGGAGGGCTGGTTGCTAGAGGAACCAACCAAATGATTTAAAGGGTTGGTACTTTGAGTACCACTCACTTCCCACCATCACACCCCATACCCCTCTCCTGGAGTGGGGAGTGTGCTGGAGGTTGAATCAATCAGTGTAGCAAAGCCTCCATAAAAACCCTAAAGGATAGGGCTCCAGAGTGTTTTCAGGTTGATGAATACATGGAGATTCGAGGAGAGTGGCATGCTGGGAGAGAGCTCCTTGCCCTTTGCATATTTTCCATCTGGTTGTTCCAAGGTTATGTTATTTTACAGTAAACTGGTAATCCAATAAGTAAGATGTTCTTCTGAGTTTTGTGAGCCACTCTAGGAAATTACCTAACTCAAGGAAGGGATTGTGAGAACCTCTGATTTACAGGCAGATCATAAGCACAGTGACAACCAGGGTTTGTGACCACCATATCAAAGAGACTGGGGGTTGGGGGAGGAAGGAGAATAAGAGGGAACTTTTGTAGGAAAAAGCCCTTAACCTGCAGAATCTGATGCTACCTCCAGGAAGACAGACAAAAATAGGGCATCCATGTTCTGTCTGGAATTGTTTATTGGTGTGGGGAAATCCCACCTCTTTGGGAACTGGGTCTTAGGACTTTATACTACATGCCATTTTATACCTTTTGAAGGTCGAATGCCATGGATATAGTAATGATGTTAAATATTTTTTCCAAGCAATAAGAATTATTACCAAAAAATGTAATTGGTCATGATTAAAAAGACTTTTTATTGGTCATTTCTCCCAAAGCCTGGACTGGCGGCAAAGACAGGTATTGAATTGTATGGAATAAAATGTTACTTGTCAACTCTAACATCAAACTTGGAATTAACAAATTCCAAGGAAAATAAACTGTTAGCCAGTTATTACTACGGTTACAAGACAGTTTAACCACATAGATTATAGATGCAGGAGAGAATCAAAATGAAGACAACAAGCAAAATAGGTTCAACATAAGTACTGAAAATTAAAACTATTTACAATGTTTAATATTGTTTTCATTTTAACAAAAATGGGATCATACTATACACACTGTAGTATAATTTTCTGTTGTAATATGTCATGTTAACATTCTATCACACACAGATTATAGATCTTAGCTTTATAGATTTTAACAATTCTTTATCAGTAAACATATTTACAGCTACATGGCAACTTCAATGTAACATTTATGTATAGTCCCATCAAATCAGACAAGATTAATCATTTTAACTCTCACACGTGATTCCATCAGGCTTTCTTTTAGTACTAATAAACTCAGTTATAAATGTACTTTGTACCAGGCATACCTATATGAAGTTCTTATATAAATGTATTTAGTCACTGAGTCCCAACAAGCAATTCTATTAGGGAAGACGAAATATGGCCATTTTATAGGTCAAAACAAAATTGAGGCTTAGAAAGATTAAGTAATTTGCCCAAGCTCACAAAGCCTATAAAAAAGCACCTCTATTCAAACCCAAGCCAAATGATGCTGAAACCCACACTTTTTCTCAGTTTTATCTCCTGAACATCAAATTCATTCTAAACAGACAACATTCCACTATTGGCCCATTAGTTCCTTAATTGATCTCAAAGTACCAATGTTGCTTGCTTACATTTTTATATGTCTCCAACAATTTCTGAACAGCGTACTCTCAGGCCCCATCAGTCAATATATAATCAGTAATCACCACATTAAAATTTTAAAACGTACCGATGTACAAAGTTAGTCGTCCCATCAATAGGGTCAATGATCCACGTGGGGTTGTCGGTTAAGACACTTTTTTCTCCAGCTGCCACAGATTCCTCACCGATGAAACTAAAAGCAAGAATGAATTCTTTACACTGCTTTCAACAATTTTCAAATCTTGGCTAGAGTCTACTTTAAAATATAATGAAGTTTGTACACCACACATTTCTGTTCCTTTTCCCTTGTACTGATGAAAGTGAGAAAGTTTTATTTCCTATAGAGCAGTCACATGAAAAACAACAGAATTCAAAATTCTAGAAGACATTACCGAGGTACGATCACGTATGTGTACACGTACACACACACACACACTTACTGCAGCTAGAACTTGTAACTCCAAAAATTCTGCTGTACTCTCCTTTTTAAGACATAGACTCCTTGCCTTGAGTGTGAGTCTGAAATTAGTGACTCATTTTAGCCATGAGAATATGGTAGAAATGACATATCTAACTTTCGAGGCCCATTCACAAAATGGCTCTGTGATTTCTATCTTATTCACTCTTCCTTCCCTCTGTCAGTCTGAGGGAAATCAGCAGCCATGTTTCCAGCTGCCCTGTGCAGAGGTCTGCATGGCTAGAGACTGAGGGAAGCTGTGACAGCAATCCCTAAGGAACTGAAGTCACCAACAATCTGTAAATGAATAGACTCTGCAGCTCCAGTTGAGCCTTGTGATAACTGCAGCCCTGACCGACAGTTTGACTATAATTTCATGGATTAAGCCAGAACCAGGCAATTAAAATACTTCCATAATCCTGGCCCTAGAAAACTCTGAGACAACAAATACATACTGCTTAGAGTTGCTGAATTTTTATAATTTTCAAAGCAGCAATAGATATCAAATATTAACCATTGAGAAAGCAAGTTACCTACCAAAATTAGTGTCTGCATGTCTCCCTAAAACTTTTATACTTTACAAAATTATAATTTTGTAAATACTTTGATTATAAAATTATACTTTGTAATAGTAAATGAATTCTGTAAATGGTATTTAAGTTGAGTGTTGTTTTTTTCTTTCCAATCCTACGTCTTTCTGATTCTCTTCCTTTATTCAATAATGATTTGCCCTAATAATCATTATCATGACCTTCTTTTATCTCTTTTCCTCTTAGCTGTATACCTCTATTAGGGGAAGCATATTTAGTCAACACTATAAAATTTTTTCCTCCTCAATGGTTAAAACACCAAGAATGTTCAATGGTATGACCAGGAAATAGAGGATGATAGTGCTAAAATTTTTAAATGATGACATTATTTCTGCTGTATTTCTGTTCCTGTAATAATGGCCCAATTTTAGTAGTTTCTCTCAAATTTCCTACAGGTTCCACCATTCCCTCACATAAATAAGTATGCAATATAGAGAAGGGAAATTAAATTTCTAAATCATGCCTATGGCAAATATTTGTAATGTTGGCTTTCCAGCATTCAAACATTCTTTTTACTATTAAAAAAAAAGTCAAATAATTATTATTTGCTGCTCCCAGACAGTCTCAGCTTGGGTAAACAATGTGAGTTCAACAAACAGAGGTTTTGCCCAGTATTTGCAAGCTAATGAGGTAAATAGATCCAAAGTCAATGAAGTCAAGAATGAGGCAATGAGTATTGGAAGCCACTGGTTGCAATGTCTAGCTCTGCCTTCCCTCCCAGGTCCTGCCTGAGGCTGGCTCTAATAGCTCCACAAATACTTCCTAAGTAAATTTGTTTTTAGCATAAGTTAATTAAAGTCAATTTCTATATCTAGAATCAAAATTTCTGCCCAGTATATTGACTCCAACTTAATTTTTGTGTGAAACTGAAATAAAAAATACCTGTGAGATGGATACTTTTTCTTTATGGATGAGAGAAGCATTTTTTCAATTTTTTGGTCAGTAGCAGTTACCAAATCAGCTGGAGAACTTTTAATCATAACATTCATTTCATTTTTTAGAGCTTCACGAACCACCTAAAAAGATTTTTTTGGTAAGCAAATAGAAAAAAAAGAGTAATTTTAAATCAAACTAAAAGATGAAATACAGTAATGATTTAAAACATTGTCTGTCTTAATGACATTCTTAAAATTTGTTACCACAATGTTTATAAAATAAGCCTTAAGAAGTCATGAACTTGATACAAAATCATATGCTATTTTAGATTTACATCTGTCATCACAAGAAATTTTATGACATGAAACTGAGTATTCACTCCATTTAAATGTTCAGTAAAATGAAAATGTATATTTAATCAAAATATGATTTTTCTTTAAACAAGAGAACCACACACTGATGACAACCATCACATTATGGCTGCCAAGACTTCAGTTCATACCTCTCCAGCTTGTCTTGCTAGGGTGACTGCATAATCCATGCATTCCTGCCAAAGATCAGCCATCTTCTAAATAGATTTAACACATATTGGGACAACACAGTTACCGATCTCTAAAAATTTCAATAATACAACAGTTCACACAAAAAATCTCAATTAGCAAAATGCTTTCATTTGGAATTCATTTTTAATTACAGAGTTCAATCTTTTCAAGATTAATTCACAGATCCATTCCAAAACATTTTTTACTTAAATCACTTCAGTTTCATTGTAAAAACATTTTTAAAACAAAAATACTATATAAAAATATCGCCCCAAATACTCATATGATATTATATCTTTAAAACATTTGTTTGGGAATGGAGAAGGGCCCAGGAATATTTTTAAAGATAAGTGTATGTTTGCATGGAGAATAAAATAAGACAAAACGTAGTGGGAATATTGAAATTAAAGCAGCTTTGCAGGGAAAGAAAATGTACACTTCAGTACATTAATTAATAAACTGTCAGGTTATTCCCTGGTATATGTATATTTTTAAGATGGCTGTAAAGATGAAAAACTTTTTCATCTTTTATCAGTTTTGTCTTCTTTGTTACTAAGAATAAGTGACACAGAATTTCACCTTAAAGACTACTCAGAAATTCCCACCATGGAGTATAAGGTACAGGAAGGGAAAGGAGAGGAGGTGAGGACAGTGAGCTGTTTCAGCTAGCATTTTTTTCTAGTATAAACATTAAAAGCATGTAATAAGGAAGCCCCTTATTGAGTTATAGAATTGCTTAAAGTGCTTTAAAAATCATTTCCAAACTCTTTTATTTTTATTCTTATTTACTCCCAATCTTCTCTTCTAAACTTAATAAATTTTTAACTGATGTTAACAAGTTTGCTTTCTTGCTCAATTCACTCATACCTCTATCTTCTCAACAGCACTGATAAAACTGCACCTTCAAGGTGCACTTCAACAGTGACCCTTTCTTCTAGGGATTACCCACCTAGAAGTCATTTGTTTAATTATTTGACAGCTATGTGCTGAATACCTATTATATGCTAAGCACTGCATCCTGGTAAGGAAAAACAGGACTTGGTTCCCACTTACTCTCTAGTGGGAGGAATATACTAATCAAAAGGATCACAGACTACATTACAAAATAGCAAATGTAATAAAAGCTAGGTAGGCAAAGTGTAATGAGAAGTATGTAAGGGGAGTTTTGACCTGGTCTTAGGATACAGGCAAGTTTTTCCTAAGCATGGGATTAGGCATTACTCAACTACAGGATGACTGTCTAGTACAAGAAGAGTAACTAAAAGACCTGTGTGTAACAGCTCAGAGATCAATAATAAGGAGAGATGATATAAGATTGGATATAGGGTTTTGATTTGAGACCCATAAAGAGTCATATTATCCTGTGGCTATTGGAAAGAATGAACTGGAGAATTGAGGGGAGAGAAGAGTGTAAATATGGGTAGATCAGTTAGGAACATAGATTTAGATTTTGGATGCAGAAGTCCAGAGGCAACCTGATGGTTTGCTTAAACATGCAGGAAGTGTGTGTGTTTGGAGGGGTGGAGTGGGGGTGTTAGGTAGACAAGTTGAGAAAATCCAGAGAAGAGATACTCACTTTGGGAGGTATAATTAGGGGCCTTAGTAAAAGACTGAATATGGGACATGAGAAAGAGAGGAAGAATTTAATGCTGCCCAGATTTCCACTATAGCAACTGACTGTATATCGATGACATTTTCTGTAACAGAGCAACAGAAAAGAGTCAAGTTTGGGATTTGGGGACACTAATTTTACTTTAAGAGTTTAATAGAGGATGAGGGGTCTTTGTGATGCCAACTGGAGATAGTATCTACAAGTAGTTGAATATATGCTCCTGAGATCAGAGGAGAGGTATGGCCTGTAGATATAAACATGTAAGTCATCTAAGTAGGCAGCAACTGAATCCTGCATCTGAATAACATTCCTTAGAAGGGAACGCACACCAAGAAGCTGGGAGGGATATCCTGGCCTGGAAAAGTCCTTCAAACTTTGTACATCATTCTTAGGGCACTAAGGAGTATTTTCGTTACATCGTAGTGATCTGTGTAAATGCCGTTATTTTCTCAACCAATTTGTGTTTATTTCTTGATGGAGGGACCTATTTTATTCAACTTCATTTCCCCCCAAACATCAAAACATTTACAAGGATTTCTGTCTTGGTCACAGTCTTCCTGTCCTTGGGAGCCAGGCCACTTTCCCCTCTGTCACCAGTCTCCAGCAGCACGTCTTTAGACAACAGGGAATTAGGGGCGCTGTCCATCATTTACAATACGAGACCCTGGGAACACTCCAAGTTTCCCTGACTATTGGAATCGGTAAAATGAAAAGTGGGTAGTTTTTTATTTAAGCAGTCACAAGGGTGCAGTGAGATCGCGTAGGCGAAACCGCTACACACAGTGGAGGCTACTCCTGGTGTAACTAAGCGGCGGTGGATCAGGCGATCACCGTAGGAAAGAAGGGCCCCGACTGCGGCCTCAGTCCCTGGGTACCAATTCCCCACTTCCTACCGCGCGCACCGAATCCCCCACCGCCGACCGCGCCCACCCCACTCAGGCAGCTTGTAGGGAGGGGTTGCCCCGCGCCGCCCTGGCCCGCAGCAGCCGCCGAGCCCGCCCGAAGGCCGATGTGGGGTTGCAGAACGCAGATCTCACCTCCGGTCGGAAGGCGTCAGGTTCGTTAGGACAACGGCGGGATCCGTGGCTCGATTCTTCCGGAGGCAGAGGAGCAATATCCCGACAGGAAGTCCCGCCTTAGTCCTTCCCACCGGGGTGTGGCAACCTCGAGCCCCGCCCCCAACCCCGGCCGGAGGGGTGTCCCGGAGGGGCTCCTTCCCTGTCCCACGTGGTCCCACTCGGTCCCACTCCTCCCTGCTTGCCTTGCAGGATTCTGGCCTCTTTCAGGCCTGTGATGCTTTGCTTCTGTCTTCACTTCCTTTCATAAAAATTTAAAGACCTTTCCTCTTTATTTGGCCCATTTCTTATCCTCCTACTTTCCTGTTTCCCTTTCTCTCTTATTTATTCCATACTAGTCTATAACACAAATTGGAAGTGTACTAACCATGTACTACTTTGATTTTGCAACTTTTATTTGCATTTACGGTGTAACAAACCTATACTAAAATAGGTAGATAAATGAAGGCCAGTACCAACTGCCACTATTCTCAGTAATTCATTCGGCTACCAATTATTTACCATGCGTCAGGCAATTGTTTTACATACTTAAAGGTTGCAACTGTCCCATTAGGGAGGTATGATTAGTTTCATTATATGGTTCAAGTCTCAGAGAAATTATTTGTCCTCAGGCCAGGCAGCAAGAATAATGAGTGGACACACTGACTCAAGACCACACTCAGAGAATCTATGGCACAATGAGGTTGCATTATATAATACACAAGGACTACTCTGTGGTCTTGACATGTATCCTCTTCTTGAAATAACAAGTCTCACATAATGGTTATATAGTCTTACTATTATAATGTAAAAAAGCATTGTACAGATATAAAGATGTCCTTGCCACAACAGGACTAGGAAAGTGGGTTATTAAGTTCCTTGCTTTTTTGGTGATTGCTTCCTTAGTATGATGAAAAGACAGAATGTTGTCACCAATGTGTTGCAAATGAGAGTTCTGTGGGGTCAATTCACAGACCTCACAAAGTCAAAACTTTGTCTTCAAACTTCTAAAGCATGATGCCTTAAATCTGACTTGAACATTTTCATTTATCTGGTAAGTGATATTTCTTGATTTAAAAAGACCCCAAAATCTTCATTGTTGATCATCCTAAAAGAAAAAGCTTGCCAGCTATATGACAAGTGTTGATTTGTAAACAAAATTTTCCCGGCATTTGAAGAAATGTCATCAGTCCTCTTTAAACCTCATTTAAATGAACATGATCCCAAGATTTGGCGAAGATGCTGAAATCAATGTCAGCAATGTGAAATAAGATTAGATCAAACATCTTTTTGCTTCAAAACAAAACCAAATGAGCAGGAAGTTCAATGTCTGTTCTTAAGGGCCTCATGCCCTACCTCAAGTAACTCAGGGTTTCTTTCCAGTCCAGAGGTTGTTGAACTGCTAAATGCTGATTGAAGGTAAGGTGAATTCTCTGGTGTCAAGGTGGCTCAGTGCCAAGACCAGTTTTTGCAATGTTGCACACTGGTGCTGTAACAGGGTGGTCCCAGAAAAAGGGGAAGTTCCAAAAATCCTGGTTCCACCCTAAGTAGGTGGAGCTGAGGAGGATAAAAAGCTTTCTGCAAAGAAGAAAGAGGGAAAAAAAGGAAGATGGAGAACAGCAAGGAGACCTGGAGGAGGCATGTGGAGCAGAGGGACATGTAAAAAAACTGTGCTTACTTTTTAGTCTTGGACTGGTTGGAACAGATGTGGGTAAGAGACCCATGGGGAGGTTAACAATGGCAACTGTCATCTTAATTTTAATTTTGCTCTTTTCCTCCCAAATTTGTCTAACTCTTTCTAACCCTTTTCTATGGGTCTCTACTAAAAGGTCCTTTAAATGTATGGCAGGTTTTGGGACCTTGCTTTGGGCCAATCCTATTTGGCTAAACTTTTACCCTCAAAAAATGGGTAACTTTAAATACTTAACTTAGTAACTATATTCTTCATTCTTTCTTTATTGTACCCTAGTTATATTAAAGTTCCTTTCCATTAAAAATTTTATGTGTTTGTCTTAATGCGGCAAACAGCAAAACCCATTCAGAGAGGGCAGGCTTAAGGGTTCTAAGTGCTCCTCTCCCTGCCCTGTAACAGTGCCACACAAGCCAGAAGATTTTTGTTCAGTGTTGCACTCAACAGTTCAGATGGTTGCAGACTCAGCACCTAGTAGAGTGCTACTGATTTCACAATAGGACAGTTTTTAAAGCCAGTCACAGCTGCAGCCTTCTTTGCAATCCCAAAGTTTATCTGCAATGCTATGGAGGCTGACAGGTCTGGAGGGGGCAGTTACCAGTCTCAGACACACTTTACCAGAACAAAACCTGCTCTCTGGTATGATGTCCAGGTCACTTTCTCAACTTCCGTAATGGCTATTGGGAAAACTTTGATATCTCTTACTACCAATTGACTTCTATCCATGAGTCATTCTAATTATTCAGGACCTCAAAATGGAGGTAAGAAACAATGCCCTTAACACCTCCCCAGGCACAAGACTGTGTCTGTCAAGACACAAAGTTGCCTGGTCAACAATCCCCAAAGTGCTCAACTGTCCTGTATTTGCATAACAAAGACAGAAAACCATGCTGGTTCTTTAGGTAGCAATTCTGGGTATCTTGAGACTTTGGGAATCTTAGTCTCTGGAGATGGCTTCTTTTAAATGGTAACTTCTTCACAAAGTAAAAAAAAAAAATTCAAAGCCCATATATGAAGACTTTCTTAGTTAATAGTTGGTTAGTGGACTTTGGTTATAGATGATAAAAATTTACATATACAATGTGCAGGTCGTTAAGGCTAAAGTTCAGAATAACTAACAAGATTTTATGTTTTGATATAACAGATTGGAATAGCAGGCATAATTTTTATTCTAGGGACAAGGGATCATAGTATAAAGGAGGAAAAAGCTACTCTCCTAGGTTCTTTGGTAAGTTAATAATTAAATTGATGAGACATATTCAAAGGAGAAAAACAAATTTAATTTTGTCCATATGGGGACCTCAAAGATATGAGTTTCAAGGACAAGCAGAACAGGAACAGAATTATATATGATCCTTAACTTTAAGAACTGGAGTAGGAGCCTAGGGCTTTAAAGAGGGAGGAGGCCCTGTTGGCTGGAGGGTTTGAGTCAAAGCACTATGAAGCTACCTGAGCACTAAGATCCCCCAGCCAGGGAGGTGACTCACATGACTCAGCAGACCTCTCCTTGCCTTGCCCACAGCTCCCCTCAGCAGTGTACTTCAGTCAATCTGCCTGTTCTGTTCTTTACTCTTGTCTCTGGTGAATCCTCACCCCCAACTACTGTATCCCTGGCCTGTACCCCCGTTCTTGCATGCATGCATAAACAAATCTTTTAAAAAAATTAAAGGGGAAGGAGGGTAATTCATGGGAAGGAAAGTAGATGTTTGCAATTAAATGTTTACCCTGCTATATAGATAGGTCATGCAAATAAAAAGTTGTCTCTTTTAATCACTCTCATTTAGACCTACCCCCATATCTAAATTCTTTAGGTAGTTAAGTGAGTATAAGTTTTTCTTTAGCTTCTTGGGTCTTGATTGCCTTGAACTCAAAATAATACACACTGCTCAATGGCATATTTTGGAATACCCTGCTCTGAACCCCTTCATTAGAATCATCTTTCTTAAGGGTTGAAAAGGAACTTAAAAAAAAAACAAAACTAGCCTACCCCTCTGCCTCTGGATCTTTTTCTAACTAAGCACAGCTGTGTAGAAAAGGTAACATGAACTCAACCAATGAGACTGCCTATTTTATGCCTTTTCTTGAATAACTTCATTTTCATTCAAGCTAGAAAAATTTTACTATGTAAAAATCTTGCATAATATAGCAGGTTCTAAAACAATGTTTCATCCCACATTGTTCTCTTAAATGTTTACGTGGAAAAAAGAATCCCAGCTAATGTTGAAGGAAATGATATTATTCCAGGACTTGGTTTTGTTATAGTTTATAGTTCAAGGTTCCAGGAACTTATTGGTATTGAGGATTTACTCACTATACAATACAATAATATAATACAATAATATATCCCAAGTTCGACTCATATACTTTCACAGCTGCCACTTTTAAGTTGAAAAATCATTCAAATCCGCACAGAACGACAATCGAGTTTATTATACTTCACATTGTTGTGAGGATCTTACTCATATTAACTAATTTAATCCTTATAACAGTACAATGAAGCAGATGCTATCATTATATTATCCCCACTTCCCACATGAAGTCAGATGGAGAGATTAAGTAACTTGACCAATGTCACTCAACTAATGACAGAGCTGGAACTGAACACATGGTCTGACTCAAGTATATGATTTTGACCTTTATAGGTATTGCTGATTAATTTGATAAATGTTCATAAGTGCCTACTTTGTTCAGGGTGTTGTACTAAAAACTGTAGGGAATTCAAAGAACATGTAGTCCCCAACCTCAAAAAGTTCATATTTTGGTAGTCGTCTTAATTAGAAAGCAGCAACTATGAGTGGTTAGCAACTAAACCTTACTTATCCCATCAACCATGTTAGGTCCTAGAATTTATACCAGAACCAGAGACTTAAGGAATTGGATAAGATTTTAAACCTCAGCTGAATCTCTTCATTTTACAGATTTGAAAACTGAAGTACAGAGAAGTATTTTGCTCAAATCACAGGTCAATGATAAAGTGCAATTAAAAAGGCAGTTTCTTGTCTTTCAATAAGTAAAATGTTTGTCAAAATCTTAGTAAGTTAATTTTGTGCAAACTTAATTATACTATAAATTCCCAAATAGATTTCTATTTAAAGAAGTCAATAGTAAAATATCCCATGGAGGCAATTAGAATTTCATAAAACAAGTAACAACTATCTACCACCATGCCAAGCCAGGTCTTTAAAAAATTTTGGCATTCATATCCTGGATTTGGTGAAACTAGAAAAGAAAGAAGTTTGATTGTTTTATCAGCTGGCAAAGTAAAAATTCTAACACTATGTGTAAACAGTAAATAACACTATACAAAAAAATGTTGCAAGTTTTCACCTCCATAATGTTATCAGATTGATATTTCAAATCAATAGTAGATATATCAGGGTCAAAAGTTTAAGCTCTGATTTAAGAAAGTGATAGCAACTAACACCAACCTTTGTTTTTTTAACATGAAGAAACTGGACCATAGGGAGATGAAGTAATATAACTACAGGGCTAAGGGTATCGGGGAACCAGCATTATTTAGAGTAATTTTTCTTATTCTTGATTCCCATATTTTTTTGGGGAAAATGCAAGATGGAACTAGGTTCTAAAAATCATCACTGAAAATTGAAAAGTGGTATAAAAGCATGCACAATATTCATTCAGGCCTAGTCTGTGCTTCAGCTGTATTTAAATAAGCACACAAATGAGATGGACATGATGGAAAATATCAAAATGAATATTGGTTATATTACATTATTGTTTAGATACTATAGTTCTGATTCTCATGCTCAGGAATTTACAGCAAAATAGAAAGGATAGAACAGGAACACAAACAGCTATCAACACTAGGTACCGAGTATAGAAAGTTGTGATAAGAAATAATTTACCTGCTTCCAGGTAGCTAAGGGGGATTAGCAAAAGCTTCACAAGGGTGATATTTAAGCCAGGTCTGTAAGAATGTTTAAAATTTAGACAGCTGAGGTATGTTGCAAGAACAAAGACATATTCATGAACTATCAAGTCATTCTGTTGACTGGAGTAAAGGCTATCTGTAAAGAAGAGGGAGTGAAGATGAAACTGGTAAGCTAGAGTGAGGTCAGATATTGAGCACAAAAAATACCTATTTTATCCAAAAGACAAAAAAGTTTTGCAGTATGGAAATACATGATGAAATTTAGAATTTAAGGAAGTTAACCTGAGAGAAATTGGAGGGTGCATAGAGGCCAAAAGTCAGTTTTACAAAGGATTAGGGAAGAACAATAGGGCACAGAAGAAAAGTGATAGTAACCAGAATGGAAAAGAGACTGATAAAAAGATATTACAAAAATTTTTCTGAATATAAAGAAATAGGGAAGATGAAAGGGAACCCTGTGCTTCAGGGGCAGATGGGGAAGACAAGAAGTAGCACAGCTATGACCAAAGAAGCTACATTTATGTTAAGACAAGTTGAATCTGCGAAACCAGTAAGAAAACCAAATAGTAATTCACATGTTCATTCACTGTGTAAGCATTTACTAAATGTTTACTATTTTGATATTACTTCTGTAAACACTTAGGATAACTCATAACCACTACAGGGATTTTTGGCATTTAAGAAACCATAATGAAACAAAACATTCAAATCCAACTCTCAATTAGTTCCAAATGTTTATAAAAAGTGATCATCTTTCTTAAACTGTAGTTTGTTCTACTCTTTGGACATTTAACACATGGTTTTATATCGAAGATTTTCTCTTAATGTCAAGTTTTAAAGAAGATCATAAGTAGATTGAGAGCAGGCATCATTTTAGCTATAATCTGATCTCTCACAATCCCTTACACAGAGTAGAAGTTCAGTAATGCTTTGTTAGACCAAAGCAATTCTTTTTCTTTTACCTTCTATGATAAGGATACATTTGTTTTTAGTCTTGTAGACCAAAAGGATCAGTAACATTTCACATCCAGAACACATGGCCACTGTAAAAGGAGCCACAGAAGCCAAGGCTGCCTCAGATTGTGAAAAAGAGAGCTGAATAATGGCAAAGGCTAAGAAACTATTCAGTACACTGCTTTCAATAGCAACAGTTTTACAAACAGGAAGAGGCAGCATAGAAATTTTAGCAAAGGAATACCCAAACAACAAACCCACAGCAGGAACTAAGGCACCTAATAAAAGCACCTGTAGGTTAACTGTTTTTACAAAGATTAATCCCATTCTGAAAGTCAAATAAACCCCTACAGATGTTAAAATAAAACTCAAGGGTCTAATTATTCTCTCCAGGAAGATTGCTTTTTCAGGTATTCTACGTTTGATGAACATTCCAACTGATATAGGTAAAAGTATGAAAAGAAGTGTTGACAGAATTTTAAAAACAGGAATATAATATATACCTGATAACCCTAATATCCTACTATATATATAAGAATTAGCAGGCATCATTATCAAGGCCAACAATGTTGATGTGCAAGTCATCAAAATGGCCAAAGTGATATCTCCTTCTAGAAGCAGAGCAAAGAGATAGCCTCCACCCCCTCCTGGGCATGTACAGGTAACTATAAATCCAAATGCTTGTGCCTCGGGCAATGCCAAAATCTGAGTTAAAAGAAATCCAAAAAATGGCATAAGAAAAAACTGTGTAACAGCCCCAAGAATTACTGGCAAAGGTCTCTTCCAAACTATCTGAAACACCTGCAATTCAATCTTGCAACCAAAGGCACACTTGTTTAACAGTATGACAGGCAGAATAAACATTAGGATATTCCTATTGATATGCATTGACGCCTGGAAAAGATTATCTTTTCTTTGTTTGAGCACTTTGATTTTAACATTCATTACTTCTTCAATGAGTCTTTCTTGCCTACCTTCAGAATCCCATAGTTGAACAGTCATATTTGTCTCTCCATCTTCACCTGTCACCAAATTTATGGTAAAGTTTGTATCATCCAATAAGGTCTTGGTCACATTTACCACTTGCAGCATATTCGGATCATCTAATTGCACAGATAGATAGCTGGAATTGGGCTGTTTATCTTTGTAACTTGATCTTATGATGACGGTTTCTTCAGTCTTTGTGAAAAATAGCATTTCTGTCTTTCCTATATTGAGAACACTGAGAAATGATTTCCTTCCTTCTCCCAGACTCACAAGTAACAAAAGCAGGGCAGTAAAAAGTTTTCCAATCATCTCGAAACCTTAAATAAATCATGTATGACAAAATATCTAAAGAAAACTAGAGAACATTCTTCACAGAGGCATTCCAGTAATAATCTGAGGTTGTTAGGTAAAACGGTTGAGCTAGCTCAAAGTCCAGTAGGAGGGACCATCATACTTTTCAAACAAACACAAAGCTATCCCGTGAGTGACACAACCTGTTCAACCTGTAGTTATGAAAATGTGAAAACCATGGTATTTAATAGGTTCAATTTACACAGCAGAAACCTGCCCTCTTTCCTCCTGACTTCCTCATCTCTGCTAGTGAAAATCCAACCTCCTATTTACCTGAATTCAAAACCTTAATGCCATCATTTTTGAGTTATCTTCTTGCCTAAGGAAAATCTACACTAAAAGCAGCCAGGATGCAAAAATCTAAAACATATTGAGGAGTCACACAGGTGGTTGTTACACTTTAGTGCATTCATGTCCAAAATCCAATACACATTTACTGAATATGTTTGCAGGGACACTGTGAAGAACTGGCATACTACAATAATTAACCAGATGAGGTCTCTGACCTTCTGGAGCATTGTAGGTGGCTCCTTATCATTACTCAGAAAATGCAGGGCCTATAAATTGGCCTTGCAGCACCCACACACTGCCAGTAGTTGTCCTACCATACTAAAGAGTGATTACATAATAAGTCATACAAGAACTGAAACTTGTTTGGTGCCCTTAATAGAGAAAACATTTCCGGGATGATTACCAAATAGTTTGCAAAAGCAGGTAACTACTGTAGAAGCAAGACCAAAAGTGCAAAGCCTGTTTAAGTGGAGGCTGCGGCTGGAACTTGCTGACACAATGAGGCAATAGAATGCCATTGGCACTAATTCTAATCTTATTCCTTCCTTGTAACAATCTTCCCTATTCATAGCTAGGGGCAAGGACAGTCAATGAACAAAATTTAGGTCATATTCCTGCCAGAAATAAGGAAAAATTCAGGCTTTTAGAACTTCAACCCATATAATCATTTTCTTGCATACCTCCCAAAGAAAACCACCAGCTTAGTACAACTGTCCATTGAGTTTATAGATCTAGTAGTCCCTGAACACATAACCATTTCAGCAGACCCTTTATATAATTCTGACATCATCTGTGTTAAATACTGACAGTAACAGTCTGTATTAAGCATTTTAGATCATAAAAGTATTTGCTCCTCAAACCTAGAAGGGATTATGCTCAGTGAAATAAACCAGAAAGAAAAGAAAAAAATACCAGATGGTTTCACTTATAGGAGGAATGTACAGGAAACCTAAAAGGGACTAAGGGGAAAAAAATTAATTACACTATTAAAAATCAAAATCAACAGACAACTATAAATCTGAGAAGGGAGAACAAACAAAATGGTTGGGAAGAGGCCAAAGGACTATGGTGATGGTACACAGGTGAATTGGTGATAGGAATTTCACGGGGACCAGAAATACACACTGTACAAAAGTAAAAAGTAATGTAAAATATATATAAAATAAAAATTTGTTCCTCAAAAATTATCAAAGCAATTTTTATTGGACATTTCTACAAAGCTTTAAAAATTTAGCTTTGCATCTCATAAACTGTATCTCATAAACTGTACTTTCATGTATACCCCATTAAGAGAAATAAGAAACATTATACCAGTTTTGCCAATAAGAAACTCAGTTAAATTCCAGGGAAATTCCTTAGTTTAAAATGACAAAAACAAAAAAACACAGAACAAAAAGTTTGTGAAACCAATGCTATCTTTATATAATCAGGCAGTCAAATCGTTTGATTCACAATAGTTGCCTACGTCAAACACGTGATGAATGTAAATATTTTCGTCCTCAGATTCTTCTATCTACAACCTTTCTCCTTCCTCAAATTCCCCATCCTTCTCCTTATCTGAAAATTGGGGAAAAAAACAAATCTGGGCAAAATCTGAGTAATCTATCATTCACGTATATTTACTGACTAGCTACATTTAAAGCAAAGCTCCATTGTGTTAGTGTTATTACAACTATTTGTCTGAATATAAACTTATTCTTTTCTATTTGTGGGGTTTCTCCTTCTAATTCTAGTTGTCTGGACGCAGGTATAAAATAATAGGATAAATGAAGATTGTGAAACCCTAAAATTTCATTAAAAATACGCAGCCAAAAGCCTGAAAAGAAAGTCGGCTGTTTTCAGGGTAATATGAAAATGAAAGGCTTTTCAAAGAAAAAAGGTGTCTCAGCTACAAGACTACCCATGTGGGAGTTCTAATATCTAGTTCTGGGGATGCTATCGGTGCCCTTCCAGTCTAACTTGTTCCACTATCTGGGATTTGACCTAAGTAACCACCCGTCTGCCTGTAGTCATAGTTCTTCTCTCCTTGCTGCTTGGTCTTTTTTCTGCTTAATGATTGACAGTATCTCTTCTTTATCCTCCTTTAGATATAACTTAACGTCTGCTTTACCACCCTCTTGTTGACCCCCAGGTATTTTTTTCTGATATATTTAAATTCAAATCAATTCGTGATGTATGTGTAGATCACCTTCTGTTTGCCAATAATTATGACAGATAATAAAGTATTAGTTTGTATTAAAATTTGGGGTATCTGGAACTATAGCTATCTAATATCCAAGTAGAAACATTTCTACTTGTGGTCTTAATAATTTCTGATACAAAAGCTACAAGAATATAGCTATACTTTTTTACTTTTTTGGCATGTCACACTAACCTGTATTATACTGGGTTGTCAGAAAAGTCATGAACTTTAAGTTCATTCCTTTAATTAAACCCTTCTTCCTACAAACCTGTAACAAAATGCTAACACCAATTTAACCTTAAGCTAAAAATTTATTTTATGCTCAAAGTAAAAATAAAAGTTATAATTTCATAAAACTAGTATACCTGCCATAATATAAATTAACCAATCATAATAACACTAGTATAAAAATACTGTCTTAATTTTATAATCGCCTATGTTATCTAGCCTAGCTAAAGGTCACACAACCCCAAGCCACTCTTAGGAAAAAAAAAAAAAAAAAGTAGTCATTCTTAATCTATACACGTTAATGTAATCCCACCCCTTTCTCCTTAATGTATAAAATAAAAACCTGCTAAAACTTTTCAGCAAGGACGCACACCAAACCCCAACTCAAGTTTTGTAACCCTAAACCCCCCTCCTTCACTAACTTCCGTTCCATCCTTTGGGGACCTAACCTTCTGTCGTAGCTAGTCTTCGGCAAATATAGCTATACTTTTGACTTATTTGGCATGTCACACTAATCTGTATTATATTGGGTTGTCAGAAAAGTCATGAACTTTAAGTTCATTCCTTTAATTAAACCCTAAGCCTGTTATACTTGCTCATGACAATTAAAATAGAAAAGGGACAACATAACATACAAATATTTTCTATTCTTTCTATGTAAATTATTGATGAGTATAGGTGAAATACATCAATAAGAAGCATTCATTTTAGTTGTTGGCAAAATGTAGTTACTTTTGGCATGCATTATTCTTTGGCATATATAGATTGTAATAAAATTGAACTATCTCATATTTTTTCCTTCTCATTTGTAGTATATTTGCACAAACAAAAAAGGTGAATCAACTGAGGGAGGATCTTTATCAGAGATATGGCCCAAATCAGTGAAGTGATAGCAGGAAAATCATTCCTCCATTACTAAGATGGATTCCTCACCCAAAAACTTAGAAACGTGAATGAGATGATCTCTGAGGTTATATGATGTACACATGTACACATATCAATCTGTGCATTATGCTGTAGATAAATACTAAGGATGAGAAACGCAGTGTTGGGCAAAGGTCCAAGGTTACAAGAAAAGAAAGATTCAAGTAGAGGAGAGGTTGTTCCCACTGAACAGAGGCTAATTTGAAGTGCAGCCACGGCTGCTGATGGCTTCATCCCTAGCCCCGTTGTCCACCATCACAACCCTGATGCACGCACCCAAAGACTCTGATAGCAATGGTCAGGTGGATGGCTTTGACTCAGTAAATGGTGTGTATGGTCTTTGAGGAGGTGGCCATTTACATCTTACAGGAAGTAAGTTCTGGCCCCAGGATGCTTGGGTTGGCCATGTGACCTTCTTAATGCAAGAGTGAGTCATGCATTTTCTAGAAGCCATTTCTTTCTTCCACTGTTATAAAAATGGCAATATCCCCAAAAGGAGTTCTACCTTTAGCTTAGATCTTGGAGTAAAGATGACACATATCATAGTCACTGCATTCATCAGTTGACAGTAACCAAATGAGAACTACATATCTGTTGCTATAACTGGCATAATTTAATAAATGCTAATTAAATACAAGAATGTGATAATTATCTCAATTAAACTATGAAACACAAAATCCAAATTACATTTAATAAGAAAACTGATAATGTAAATTAGAATATAATGAAAATAAGTGGCAAATTTTAAAAATGAAAAATATACATCATATTTGTAGTAAAAGAAATTGACTTAACATAATAGTTTCATTATGAGTTCTTGAATTCAATCTCTGACTATTCCAAGTAAGAATCAACATTTTTTAAAAACTGTTCTTCATCATTAAGATATTCCAAAATAATATTCCCACCATTATATAATGGACAATCCTCTTTAGAAATCCAGGTTTCCAAAGCATGATCCAAGGGTAAGGCTTCTCCTGAAGTAACGTGACATAACCTTAATTTCTGTAAAGACAGAAATATATCACACTACAATAAAGGAATAGTTTGTATGTATAATCCTAAATATTTTAGGGAAATGTTATTATAATCATTTGTTACCTTAGCTGTTAATTTGTTATTGTCATTTTTAAGACTGGCTAACGCTGCTGCAAAGTCTATGACTTTTCCAATACTCCATCGGTGGCAAAAGAACATTGGTTTGCTCTTCTCTTTGCTCCCTTTAGGTAAGTAAACTTGAAAATAAATTCTTTCTGTCTGTAAAAATAGAAAGTTAAAATACAGATTATACACATGAAAGACACCTGTTTTTGTCTAATGTTATCTCTTCTTCCCGCTTCTTTTGGTCAGAAAATTATCCTCAAATGATACACTTTTGGTGGGAATACAAACCCTAGTATCCTCCTAAAATGCCTGGGCCTAAGACCTAAGACTTAAGAACCTAGTTAGGGGCAGGGTGATCTGTGCAAAGATAAGCACATGGCCTAAGTTAGATCAATCAAGTTCTTTTCCTGGAATTTTATGTTTAAAAAATAGGGAGAGAAAACAATTCATTTTTTTCATATTTTTTAAAAGTCTTATTGCATTAAACCTAGAATTGCCTGCACCTATTCATCTCCCATTCCTCTCAGTCATTCCTAAATCAGTATAGGAAAAACCACCGCATGTGGGAGAAAAAATGAATCTTATCGGAGGAGTTAAGGAAATGGATGGACTGTTTCAACAATATTATGTCATCTCTTGAAACCAAATCAATGTATCACTTCCCATCATGTGAGAAAAATAATTGTCTTCATTAAGCTAGCTAATGCCGTCTCTTTTATCTACATAGAAAAATTTCTAACACATATTTCTTTGTTTCAAAAGACCTTAGCAAGTATTTAGAGACAACAGGTCTTCTGAGAACAAAACAACAAAAAAACCCACCAAAACATCATCTTATTGTATATATGGGAAGAAAAAAAAAAGAGTAAAACTTAGTAGTTATTCATAGTATTAAACCCTAGCAAACTAGGTATATAAATACTATTTACCTGATAAAAACTACTATCAAAAATCTTCAGCATAGTATTTAATGACTGAACCTTAGAATCATTTGCATTTAAGTCGGAAACATGATGGACGTGCCTGTTACCACCCATATTTTTCAACACTGTGTTGGAGATCTTAGCCGATGCGCTAAGACAAATAATAATGAGGAGTAAGAAGAAAAAAATTTAGAGGAAAAACACACACACAAAACTGTCATTTGCAGAAGATAAGCTGAACAGAAAATATCCCAGAAATCTACAAACTATAAGATCTCTTAGGAATTTATCTGCTGGATAGAAGGACAACATACAGCAACAAACAATAACCAATTGGGGAAATGTAGCTTTTTTTAAGATATAAAAATGATTGACAATAGCAGAAAAAACTATAAAAAAGTCTAATACATAAAAATCATGTATGTGTATATATAATATATATATTAAAAGAATGTTATCTAGAGACATAAAGAAGAGCTGAGGAAAAGTTGGGAAGATAATGGATAAAAAGAATCAAGATTTAAGGATGTCACTAATCTCTAATCTAAAATTTAGCACAAATACTCTTAAAATTGCATTTTCAAAGAACAGGAAAAAATGAGCCTCAATTTTTACAAAAGAATAAAATAGACACAATCTACAACAAAGGAGAGGGTAGAGAGACTTGTCTTACTTATTATAAAGTTATAGTAATTCAGGCAGTTTGTTATTGATGCAGAGAGAAAACATAACAAAGGGACTGAGACCCCTAAACTAGTTTCACACATTTAGAACAATCTGGTTGGTGACAGAGATATTACAAGGAAGAACTCTTCACTATATTAGGTTATGACAATAGATACTCCACAGTAGGGGAAATTTCTACCTATGCTATAATTACAATCAAATTCCAGGTGGAATAAAGAGTTACAAAACAAGAGAACTTCTAAATTTTTAAAACAAAATAAAAATGTACCTTAAACAACTTATTTTAAAAAGTAAAAATCCTATTGAAATCAATAAGAAGTATATTAAAACTTAAAGAAAGAATACAATATGAGTATAAAATGTATAAAGAAGTGCCAAAGAGTCAAAGGATATAAAAAAATGATAGAAGAAAGTCAAATAGCCAATAAATACACGTAAAGTTGCCGAATCTCAATAAACACAAGGGAAATTCAACCTTAAACCTCAGTGAGATATCATTTCACACCTATCAGATTGTTAACAATGAATAATTCTCAGTGTTGGCAGGAAGCAGTAAAACTCTTGGCCACTAAAAGAAGGCGATAAATCTGTACAAAAGAAAGTGATTACCACCTAGTAAAGCTGCAAAATAGCAAACCCTGTGACCAAGCTTTTCTATTTCTAGGTATACTTCAAAGAGTAACATTTTTCAATGATGGGTTTTAACCTCTCAAGGAGTCATAAGACCAAGTCTTTAAAATGAAATAAAACAAAATTAAAAAATCACAGTATGTAACATATAGTTTAAGTTTACATATCACTGAAATTGCGTTAAGGTATGTGTATGTATATATGTATATGTGTGTGTACTAGGTTGTTGTATAGATGTATATATAATACAAAATTGATAATATAGTTTTAAACTAGACAAACATTCCAAGATATCATAAGGATTTTCACTGTCACACTGTATAATAGCAAAAATCTTTTTTAAAAAGTAAAATACACGGAGTTGCCAAAATGAATGAACTAAATCTAATCAGCAAAGATGTTAAAAACATAATGGCAAGTGAAAAAAAATCAGTTGAAGACAGGTACATATGGCACACTGACATTTTTATAAAATGATAAAACTCACAACACTGTATTATTTATGCAAACATACAGCTTGTAACATTAGTAATAACAATCAGATCAGGTTAGTTGTTCCTTGGTGGGAGTCAAAAGGGGCTTCAATTACATTTGGAACTTTTTGTTTCTCAAAATCTCTAAGACCAACCTGTGGCAATGATTTATCTCCATCAGCATGCATCTTTAATTTCATCAATGCTACCTTTGCAGCAGTTTCACTATTTTTTGCACCTTTCCGTCGTTTACTTGTAGTCTCTCCTGTCTTGGAATCTAAGAAATAAGTATAAGCACTTTCACATCAAATTTCCCAGAGTTCTATTACTATGATGATTCTGAACTGTACATACCTACATGCAATAGAGATATATACAGACCATTCAATTTGTAGATAATTATATTAAAAAGATGAATGGGGAAATACCAGAGTCAATCTAAGCAATCTGCACAGCAAAAACTTTGTGTTTCTTTCCAATTTAAATCTATCTAATGCCAAGTAATCCTTAAAACTTCCATAAAGAACTTTAAGATTTGGTTATGAAAGATTTTTATAAATGTACTTACTGTCCTTAACACAGAATGAATATTCTGCTGAATTAACATGTTGGCAGAAAGACTGGTCTAGGTCACAGACACATTATTTTCTGGTACTTCAGATTATCAAAAACAGGCTTAAACTTTGGTTTTTAGAGAATACAAACCATGCCATGAGCCTCATAAATATAATTTCCAACCAAGATGGTAAACCAACTGATCTAAGTGGCCCTGTAAAGGGAAGACCTGGTAGGTTACATCCATAGAATCTCCAAATTTTCAATGAGAGGGAGACCTTGTGACAAATGCTGCCACAAGAATGTCATTAAAATCTATAGCAAATTGTAACTGCTGGGGCTGTTAAAGATGTATCAACTGACAAACTGACATATAAAGCAGAAGTTCTAGAACTAACACAGTATACAGCAGTAAAAAAAAAAATAAAACAAGCTCTCTAGATACTTGCCAATAATGTCTTTAACAAGTTTCTGAGTGGCAATCATTCGAGGTTTAGGGATTTCCAGTTTTTCACATTCATGAGCTGACTGATGACGGTGTCTGAGAACAACAGAAGAATGACAATAGCTCATTTATTTGCATACAGCTTAGACAAATATATTGAGTTTGAATGGTCTAGAGTGATCACCTCAAGCAAAAATTCTTCTCACAGTAAGGACATATAACTGGCACAAGCTCTTTTTCAATACAATCCTTGAATGAGCATGAGTAAGATGTATGCTTATCTGACTTCGGTCTCTCATTGATTACAGTCACCTGATAAGTATAAAGAGGAAATGACATTATATTTCAGATTTAAAAGAAATCAACAAATATATTTTAGAAGGTAGCATTCATATCACTTTTGCTTAATCAAAGCAACTCTCACATAACAGATCATAATAAAATGTATAAGAAACAACTACTGTGCTATTTCTAAACATTTTCCTCCTACGGTACATTTATCCTCTAAAGTTAAAATGACTAGTCTTCTATTTTGTAATATAGTATCACACAAAAATGCAACCATAATAACATATCAGATAATCATCCTATCAACCCTCAAAGGGCAAGTTATACTTACTTTCTCCACTAATTTTAGGGAATTAAACATACAGGTTTATCCACGATATAGACAATTAAGAGTTAATTTTCATAATGATAAACTATTCTCTATGCTGTGTTTAATATTGTTACTACCAGCAAATATTACATTAGAAAAAAAATTACATTTCAGGCTATTTTTGAGTATTAAGTATTTCTAAGCAGTATTAAGTTTTCTAGCAGTGAATGAACTTAAGAGAAGTAATTCCTTGAAATCTACAAATAAAAGGCATTCCTGTATATAAATAATAGTTACAACTTGTTGGACTTGACTGAACTATTTCCCCAAATTTCCCAGTGTTCTACAGGTAAATGATTTTTACTTCACTATTTAACGACTAAGATCTAACTGAAAGACATTTTATGACGCACATTGATAGAAACCAAATGATATAAAGAAAAATAAAAACACAGGGAAACTATCCAATAGCTGTATAAGAAAAATTCATATATTTACTATGACTTTAAGTATTTCTTTCTAACCAATCTTGTATAATTCCATTATAATAATTTTTATTCTCCTCAAATTAATTACCTAAATTTCAAAGCGCCAAATTTTGACTGAAGCTCACTTAATCTTAATTACCTATAAGTGAGAGAACAGATTTAAAAGATTCTTAGTAAAGTGCTTGGTAAATGAAGGATGGCAATAAACAGCAAATGAAAATAGCAAATGAAAAATATGAGGCAAATATTTCTTTCCAAATGAAGGGAATTCAGTTTAACTTCCTGCCTATTTTTGACCCAAGAGAGGCAGAATAATTTATCTGATTACAAATTTGAGAAAATTACATTATGCACGGTGGGCTCAGTTTTGTCTTTTCCCATCTTGGAATTGAGTTGCCCTCAGTGAGGCATCTCCTGGTCCAGTACTGTTGTGACTGGTGGGCAAATCTATCTAATTCTGGATATCTTCTGCAATCTCATTTGTTTCTATAGTAAGGTTCATTATTCCAATTATCCTCTATCAGTAATAAAGAGATTTTAACTTTTTTCTGTCAGGTTTAATCTCTCAATTTGGCTAGAATTAGGGTAGGGAAATTTTGTTGAATTACAGATTTGATTTGGGTATAAAGCTGACAAGAGTCAGAAAAATTCATTACCACAGAATCCTAATTTGAGGCACCAGCAAAAATAAATATAAGAATGAAGGAAAATTGGAAAGAGTGCATGGTGAGGACATTAACTACATTGAATGTTTATAAATATGGAGTCTAAAGTTATAAATGGGTTACCTAAACAGAACTGCAGTGTAAAAGAGTAAAAAATTACATGAATAAATATTTATAAATTCCAAACAGGCTAATTTTCCATTAAAACAAACTGAGAAAAATAATACAAATGACAAGCTGATCTTTACATTTTTAGTTTAATTTGCAGTACATTAACTAGTATTAAATCTATAAACTCTGAATAAAGGTATATAAATACAAGCATGTCTTATTAAATAGGAAAACTATTAACATACCTCACGACAGTTATGTGACTCCCTGCTTCTGTGTTCAAGGCTTAAATAATTAAAAAATGTTTATTTTAACATAATCAAATAATGTGCTTTAAGAAACTATAGTAAAAAAAGATATAAATCCTTAAAATTAATTACACTAAATACATTAACAATATAAGAATAAACTAAAATGTCAGATAAATTAAAGATGGAGCATCTGGTGTCAAAGTCTTAAAACAACTCTTCAACTTCAATGAGTGAAAGTATTCATGTAAAGAATTCCATACTCTAAATAACCTTATGTTAAATGCTTTAAGGTACATGAAAATACAATGGATCTTTTTTTTCCCCTATGTCTCAGTCTAGCAGTAATAAAATGTCAAAGGAGTGTTCGAGTTCTAAATGATTTAAAAGTATCCCTTACTTTAATTGACGTCCAAGGAATCTTCCTGAATTATCTTCTGAAAAGCATTTATTCTCTCAATGCACTATTTAATAAATTAAATGCCTAATACACGAAAGTGTAATTGTAACGAAAATGCATTTTCCAAATTTCATGGTTAGTTTTTCAAGATTCACTTTTTGCATGATATGTGATGTACAATTTAAGAAATGTATAAATTAGCCTCATTTTATTAATATAAAAGCTATACTGGATTGTTTTATACTTTATGTTGTGAATATGTTGATTCCTTGTGATTAAAAAGCAAACATAACTTCACATAAAAATCATTAAAAATTTTTCTGGAATCTTAAAGATAAGCAACATTTACACACACAATCAGAGCTTATTATCAGTCTGAATTTTTTCCAAGTAATTACCATAATAGATATGAACTATCAATGGTTAGTTATCACTATTTTAAATTATTCTGCTTTTCAAAAATAAATCTCATATTACAAACACTAAAATTATTCCCAAATCCTACATAAAAACTTAACTTACCAAAATATTCCTGAACAACCATCACATGTAAATGGAAGGAAATCTAAAATTGAGGGAAAATGTTATATGAACTGGTCAGTATCTGATTTTTAGTTTTCTTAGCAAAAAGAATCACAAAGTACCGAAACACCTCTACAGGAGAATTTTTTTCCTCTGCACCAATATTTTAACACTGCAAACTATGGTTAAACAAAAGTCATCACAACCTCAATCAGTACAAAAAATAGTAACTAAATTAACAGGAGGTAGATGTTACTTGCAATAGCATATTAAATAACACAAAAGAATCATGTAGTTTGATTTGTTTGCTTGTTTTTGTCTCCCCCCCTTCATTTACTAGGTGTTGTATGAGGGCTGTATACTGCAAAATCCTGCATTTGAAGTGAAAAACCTGTGTTTACATTTGATACCACTGCCTACTAATTTAGCAATGCTAGGCAAGTTACAGAATAGCAGAGCTGTGGATATATGTGTGTCTGTATATATGTATATATTTTTATATAGTAGTGTGTGCATATGCATACAAAACCAAAGGTCTAGCATTAAGTAATATATATTTAGATATAAGCATCTAGTGCCTATGTGGATATGTATATTTATTTATGTGTATATATCTATATTTACACCATATAGTACACTACTACTGCACAGGGTAATTGTGAAAAACAATGAGACATATGTAAAAGAAAATAGTAAGATAATAACTAATTAGTAAGAATGATTACAACAATCAACTTGTTTTGAATGTACCTAACTCTGAAAAAAAATCCTGTGGTGACTAGGTGGAGGTGTTCTCAAAGAAAATTCAATAGGATTGGTACTGCCAAATTTAATTGTGAATGGTTTCTTTTCTTGATGCTGAAGAACTACGGCTAAGAAACAACTAAGTTTGAAAGTGAATTTTTGGAAAGCATATTAAAGTATGCATTTTCAGATGTGGCAACTAACCATTAATCACAAGACTTGTGGCACAAGGGTTCCCAAACACGGTTCTTTCACCTAAGTAGTAGGTTTAATGAATTGTCAGTGTTGTTCTGAAAACATGATACTATATCTGTTTTGAACCAAGATGTAAGTACATCTGTCAACGAGAAGGAAATTTAGGAAATAACACTCCCACAAAACTTTTTTATCTCTTTCAAAATGAAAATTATATATGCTTGCTATTTTGAGACTCTGGTGAACTACTAAATATTAGACCGAAATCAGAAAAGACCAAGAGTTACGCCCAGAGTAATTTCCTGATATCATCCTCCCTTCCCATTTAAATTAAGATACTCATGTAACATATTTCAAATCTTAACTTATCTCTACTGGTACAAAAAAGCTAAGCCCTGTCCTCATTTCAGATTATTATACTTTTAAGAGACATCTTAAAATTGGAAAGGATGACAAACTATGTGACAAGTGGCAGACTTATTATTTGTGTGACTATACAACTTAGTTTAAGCCTCACTGGTTAAGTTCCTGTTTTATTAAAGATCTGCAAGGAAAACAGTCTTATCTGCTCAATGATTGGTGATTACAGGTAGTGATGGATACACATACAAAATGCTATAAGTAACAAGAGTCTAGCAGGGATGGGGTCCTGCCCACTCCCACTGCAGGAATCCACTAATCAGTTAAAATTGGGCCAAACCTCAGAGACATTTAAAAAAAAAAAAGATTTCTTTCTTTATGCATACAATATCTGGGGTGCAGGCTACAGGTGTGGGGGAGTTGTGAAAGGATTCAGACACAGAGTGGGGAGCAGAACCGGCAGATTACTGAAATACACTGCTGAGGGGAGCAGCCAGCTGGACAGGATCCGTTTGCTGCACCATGTGGGTCACCTCTCTAGCATTGGATAGGAACTCCTGCTGCGGTGGAAGCAGATAGCTTCATAGTGCCTGGACTTAACCCTTAGCGTCACCAGAGAGGGTCCTTCAGAGACCTTTTTAATGGTGACTGAGCTACCTACTATCAATGACTGAAGCTACACTGGGAGAGAAAACCTATTTACTACCCTATGTAGTATGAGCCAACACATTTGGGATGAAAGTCAGGAATCTGAGAATGAGGATTTGTGTGACTCCAATGCTTCAGGATCTTGCCAATTTCAGATGTATGACACACTTTAGCCTTATACAACATATCCACTGACAACTGGTTTGGGCCATAGATATCACAAAGTTTTTCTCAGTTCAATGGAGAGAAAACATAACCTTATTATTAATGCTCCAAAATGCAGTTACTGGTCTGAAAATATTCCTAAAGGAAAGACCATTATTTTATACCTCTCTGTAGTCCCAGCACCAAAATAGATGTTCGGTAAATGTTCGCTTAATCTATGATAGTGACACCAGGACCAAAGAATAACAAAGCTGAAAGGGAGTTGATCAACTGGCAGAATAGTTTGGAGTTCAGAATCCCTTTGAGAATCTCACAAATGCTAAGGGGCATTCTCATTAGAAACTGTAACCTGAATAACCCTCGAAAACCAGGTTAAAAACTGATCTTGCTTAACTCTTCCGTCTGACAAATAAGCGATAGGGGAAAAAATTCGAGGAAAAGAATTAGCTTTGCCAAAGTCACAATGGCAAGGTAAACAAGGAACTCTCGTCCAGAGCTCATCAGAAAGGGATTCGAGAGCGATGCAACTTCGTGGCAAGGTGCATTCGCGATGCAACTTCGTGGCAAGGTGCATTCGCGATGCAACTTCGTGGCAAGGTGCATTCGCAAACCAAAATGAACACTGCAAAACTGCAAGGTTTTCAGAAATTTCCTGGTTTCCCTTCAAGGAGACCACAAGCCCTCTTAGAAACTCAAGGGCAACAAAAAAGCAGCAATGTCACAATCTATGCAGAAGGGCTGCTCCCGCCCCGCCTCCTCAGACTCCACCCGGCCACATTCTGCCTCCCCTCACCCGCCGCCAACATTCGTGGAGTCAGAGCGAGGTCCGGCTCTGCGGGGGTGGGGACTGGGTACTCGATCACCTCTCTGCCGGCAATGCTCCACCTGGCAGTGCTGTCCAATGTCCAACTCCGCCATCTCCTTGCGTCGTTTGGGACTAAGCGGAAGCAGAGGCGGAGGTGGAGTCGACTGGGCGGGGCGATGTCGCGCGCGCGGCGCCTGCTGGGAATCTGGCCGCCTCAGGGGCGGAGCCTGCCGCTGTGGGCGGTGCCTGCCGCTGGGAGCAGGGCGGAGAGGAATTGGTCAGGTGGCTAATTGGTGAGTTGGCTAAGCACTGAAAACAGGCATTTTAGGCACCTAGTGAAGCGGGACAGAAAAAGCTGAATTGGTCTTTCGTCTTTTTCCTCAGGCGGCAGTCCTGTCGCCTAGTCCTCAAGGAAATGCTCAGTTTGACTTAGTGGAAAATTGTGTGCTGAGGTTCTTTTCGTGTAGCGAGATACAGGTGTTTGTAAGAATCATGTAAAGGTAACGTGTCTGTTCAGTTCCTGATTCATCGACATCAGTGTTACTTGATTTATAGTTTAAAGTTCCTTGTAAGGGAGTATTTGACTTTTTAAAAAGTAAAGTTTGTTGTTGTTTTCTTAGAAAAAATTCTGATTTATTTTAACGTAAGCTTGTGGTGATTCCACTGGGAGGTAAGGTAGTTTCCTGTGCTTGATGAGCCACTTGAAAGGTAGTAAGGAAGGAAGCTCTTTTAGGTGGAGTACAAATGGATGCCATTCCACTGATGTGATACCAGACACGAACCAGTGGATAAATGACAATCAACACGACTCATGACCAGAACTGGACAAGTATACAGTGCTTAGTATATAATTTTAGAGATTTCCAAATCAGTATTTATTGAGGAAAGGGGAAGCTCTAACTGGAGATTTACCTCAGAATTTTCTTTAGAATAAATCTGTTTAAGATTTCCATCTCAGACTTGCTTAGGTCTCTGGAAAAAGGAGTTTAGAGTTGGAAGCAACCTAAGGTCACCTAACTACCCCAGCCTCCTTAGTTTTTATTTTTTAAGCTGAGGAAACACCATAAAAGTGAAATAATTTGCCCAAATGAGTGGAAGAGTTAGGACTAAAATCCAGTATCAAAGATTTCTGGTATTCTTGAATCTGTAAGTCTGGGTTACCTGAATTTGTGTGTGTTTAGTTTAGCTGATTGAATCAAAAGCAGGTTTTTCTTGAATGTTGCTAAGTATTTGAATGTCTAGATAGGTATTTTTAAAATATTTTTCAGTTCAGTAAGACTAGGAGTATAGGAATTAGATGATTAGAGTAGTCAAGATTGCAATTGCTACCTCTTCCATCTCTGTTTCCTTTGATGAATTTTCCTTTAGGTGCTACTTAAACATATCTGTCCATTTATCAGTTTGCATCTTCATGCAGCAAAATTCCCATGGTTTCAATGAAACTCCCTTACCCCTATTCTCAATCCTGAGAACTTTCTCCAAAACTAGAGCTCTATTTCCTTCTGTGTGTTAGACATACTCGGTGCCATTGTCGTGTAAAACGCAAGTCATATCATTCCCTCCATAACAAAGGCAGTCGACCACACTGGAAACCTCATATTCTCCTTTCTCACTTCTTTCATGGAAATAACCAATAATCACGACCATTTGTACCTCAGAAATGTCTCTCAAACCTCTATTTTTCAATTTCTCTGGTTATTTCCTCCCCGAAAATCACTTCCTTGCCAAAGATTTTGTACTTGTTTCTCTATCATTCACAAAACTCATTAGCTTAGTAAAGGAAAGCTTTATTGAGAAAACTTTGGACAATCTCCAGCCTCAGTGATAACCCTGTCCCTTCAGGCTCTCTACTCTCCAACCTTTCCCTGAACATACCTTCTGGCTCGTTCATATTTCATACTTTTGCACATGTTTTTCCTTTTTCTTTGAATGCCCTCTATATCAAAGTTTTCCAGACTCTATTGAAAATAAGAATCAGATGGGAGTGCTTGTTAATAAATATATTGTCTGTATCCTTCCCTGGGTATGATTTAGAAGGTCTTATATATGTTCTGGGAAACTATAATTTAACAAGTACCCTCTTACTCATTCTTATCAGATCAGGGTAGGAAACAGGTTTCTTCCTTACTCTACCTTCAGCATGTAATTTATTGTTATTTTTTCATCTGGAAAGAACTTCTGAATGAATGTGATGGATATACAATTAAGCAACTCCTCATTATAGATTTCAGTCCTTTTGTTTCATTTGTTCATTATTTTCCTATCAAAAAATTAGTGGTTAGTAAACTACAAAAACATGCTTTATTGTACTGGAGAAATTCCTATTTAAATGCAGCCCTCTTGTGAATTCAATGCTAAAGTTATTTAATGTAATATATAACAGTTTCTTCACCCTGATATTATTTAATTAAATAAAAACTTAATGGGTTCTCTGAACCAAGCCACAGAGGGAGAGAAGGTCATGTGAATAATGAAAAGGCCATGAGCTTTAAAACAGAAAGATCTCTCCATTTATACAGTTTGTAAACTTGGCTGAGTTTAGGGTTTTTCAAAAGGATATTATAATCTTAATTAGTGTGGTATAACCTTGGGGAGTAGGGTGGAGGGAGGTGAAGCTAGAGGGTGAAAGAATTCACTAGAGACACTTTGGAGAACAGATTTATTGAAATACCCAGCAAGGGAGCAGAGGTGAGACATGAAATACATACCTGTGTGGGAAGAAGGAGTTGAGTCCCTCTTTTATACTCTTTTTTTGGGCTTTTTACTTGGGGCACCAGTTTGCACCAGTTATCTTCCTGGATGGCTGGTCTAGGTGCTGCCCTTTGACACATGATGTGTTCTAACCCTGCTATTGCATTCCTGGAGCATGGCTGGTTTTTCCAGTTTTTGTGGTCAGTTTTATGGTCAAGTTCCCATGGCAACCTATAGCTTCTCTTTATCTATTCAAGCCTCCCAAACATGCCAGGTGGGCAAGGAGTGGAGGCTCCTTTAATGTTATTAAATGATATCTGACAATCAACATTAATAGAAATAGCATCTTCAGAACAAGAACAAGAGCATGATAACTTGTTTTATCCTATTTGGTTGGTCAAAAACTCCTGGAATATTGTGCTTTGTTGTTAGTATCATACATTATATGGGAAAGAGGCAGATTGGGGCATTTAAAGGAAAGCAACAGGATGGTGAAAAGTGAAAAACAGTATTATGTCAAACTTGTGTTTATAATAGCTCTGGCTTAATCAGTAGAGATGAGGGAGGATGTGAAACAAAGAAAAACCTATCATCAAGACTACCATCACCGTTATTATCATGGGAGCTGGTGTGTGTGTGTGTGTGTGTGTATACATGTGTTGCATGTGTGTGTTTTGAAAAGCTTCATATTTTTTTATCAATTCCTTATCCCAGAAGGAAATTTTGTAAATCACTTTTAGAGAGGTAATTTTGTTGTCCTTATAAGTATACATAAAATTATTTTTAACATGATGACTATATTGCATTTTGACACAAAGTGGATATATACATATAATTAACTATATTTTATTTTGATGGTTCAGTAACAGCTACTATTAACTTTACTCCTTGAAATGACAACCTGTGAAAAGAAATCAAATATTTTAAAATATGAATTAGTTTCTAGAGAATACATTTTTAATATGAGAAAGTGATTATGTCCACAATTGAGAATGCTAGTTTTGTTCAAAGTTTTTTCCTTTGCTCCAATTAAGATGGCCAGAAATATTGCAAAAACCTTTAAATACTGTCCAGAGATGTAAAACTTGGGACTATGGGTGTCTCTTTTGTATCAGAATGATGACCTACCAGTAGATTACTGGATCTAGGTGTTGCATGTCCCAATATTTCATATTTTGGTACTGTCATTGAATATTTTATCACATGTTACAGATCTTTATTTCATTCATTTATTGTCAACAAACAATGGCAGATCACTACTATTTGCCAGGTTCTGTTCTTGGAAATGGAAAAATACTGCTGAACAAACAAAATTCTCTGTTCTTATGGGGTACATTCTAATGAGGAGAGTCACAAAAAATAAACAGAATAAAGATAAACATATAAAAGCAATTAAAAACCAGAAGCAGTATATGATAGCTGGTGGTAAGTGTTATGTAGAAAAATAAAGCTGTGGGGAGAAGAGGGTGAGGTAAGAGGGCGCAAATTTAAATAATGTGGGATGAGAAATAAAGATGGTATTGAAATAAAGACCTAAAGAAGGTGAAGGAGTGAGCCAAAATGGATATCTGAGAAGGTTTGTAGGCAGAAGTCAGTGCAAAGGGAATGCAGGGGGAGTGTGCCTGTAATATTCCAGTCAGATGGGGGAGGCCAGTGTGGTTGGAACAGAATGGACTGGGGGGAGGGAGAGATATGTGGAAAGAGAAGTACCGGTGAAGTGAGGGCAGGGTCAGCATCACCACATGTAGGGACTTGTGTACATTTGGGGAAAATTTGGCTTTTTATTGGAGTGAGGTGGGAAGTCAACGGGGAGTTTTACATAGGCTTATCCTGGCAGCTATGTGCTACACAAGGAGATAGCAACAAGGTCAAGATGATCACAGGGAGCTTAGTTAGGAGTCTTCTGCAGGACTGAGCTGGGAGATGGCAGTGACTCAGACCAGTTTTAGCAGTGGTCGTGGTGGTAAGTGGTCAAGTTTTTGTAGTAGTTAGATTTCATGAGGTGGGGATAGATAGGGTGTGCGCGAAAGAGAGGGGTCAAGGATGACTCTAAGGTTTTGGGTCTGAGCAAAAAGAAAGCTACAGTCATCACTCACTGACGGGGAAGAGCTGGGTTGAAGATAATCTGTGTTCCTTGATTAGATTTTTAAAAAATCCCATGTGATTGTACTTAAGGGTAGTGAAATTCTAGAGGTAAAGGACAGTGTAAGGATCAACTTTGAATAGGTCATGCAATAAGGGTGATAGTGAGGCAGAGCGTTATGTTTCATTTTATATCTATTACGTGGTTGTTATAGAAAAAAATTAGTCAAATACTATAACCCTTAGATTTTCTAACTCCTTTCTGATGAAGGAATGGGCAGAGATATGAGAAAACACAGATAAAAAGCTATGCAGGCAAAACTTAGCCATAGGAATTATGTATCTTCATTATTAATAATGGGACTAAAACTTTTAGTTTTGCAAAATTATTATTTTTCATAATGACTACTTTATACTCATTATGGTTGAGTGTTACATACATGACTATTTGGTAAAAGAAACAGAACTGCTGATGAAAAGAATGTATACATGCTTGTTGAGCTGCTTAATAAACAACTATTTAATGATTCTTCAGTATGTTTAAAGGGTAATTCTTCTCCCTTTGCTTTAGAGAGTTCACTTGGTATTCTAAAAATGGATGTAATTTCAAGGCGTGGCCATAATGTATCAATTAGCCTGACATCTAGGTCTTTTTAACAGATCTATAAATTTCCAGTTTCTTTTGCTATCTTAACCATGGTAAATCATCCTGAACAAGATCATTCTTTTGAACAACAGCCTTATTATTAGCTGAGATCAATTGAGATTAGAAAATGAAAAATACACTAGAAGCTGAGAACTCTTTATGAAACTCCATTTGTTGGGTCAGTAATGAATGAAGATTAATGTGTTATTTTCAGTTTCTTCATCATTGATTTAAAATTTTATTCTGTGTCCTACTGTTGGGTTAAACACTAATATAAATTTGGATAGTTTGTTTGCTTGCAAGTATTATCTTTCCCATTGACTTTATATATTAATGGAAGAAAATTATTTTTTTACATGGATCACATGAGTTTTTGAAAAACTACACATTAAATTTGATAAAATTGATTATTTTTTCCACTGGATTAGACTAAAGTTTTTATTTTAATTTCTGATTGATTTTCTTTTGCTGTTTGGAGAAAATAGAAGGCTTTTAGCATATCATGTATAACCTGTGCAATTTAGACTGTCTAACTTTAAAGACAATCTTACAGCACTCTCTTCTCTCTCCAAGCCCCAGCTACCCTGGCCTTCTTTCCAACCTTAATAATTTAGACTCAAGATTTTTATACTCATTGCCTAAATTTTTATTTCTGTGACACAACTGTTTTATTTTTTTTCCATATGGCACATGCTTTACTACGTTACTTTTTGATTGTCTTTCTGTAACTAGAAAGGCAACTCCAAAAATGTATAGATTTAGACTTTATTTTGTCACTGCTGAATCTCCAGGATCTAGAACTGTGTTGAGCATGTAATATGTACTCAGGAAAAAAAAATGATGAATGAATGAAGTACTCCTTATCTTGGAAGACTAATTTCTCTAAACCTACATAAATATACTTATCACTGAAACTCCAGCTTAAATATCACTTTTTTTTTCAGGCTACACTTTTTTTTTTTATCCTAAGATCAGGTTCCACTATTATTTATTCTTATAGTTGTATGAACTTCATGTACTTCTAAGGTCTCCTTAAGAACTTAATAGAACTTTAACTTATAAAGCCCATTATTGTGAGATAAATTGCCCAACTCCCATCTCTAAAGCTCATTTAAGACAGAAAATAACTCTGTTTTGCTCTGATCATATCCTCCAAAACCTAGCCTAATGTCTGTAACACAGAGATGTCCAACAAATATCTGTGAATGAAAACATGATGGAGATATAATTAAGCAGCTCTTCATTATAACTTTCAGGCCTTTTGTTTCATTTCTTCAATGTTTTCTCAACAAAAAATAGTGGTCACTAAACTACAACGAAATGTTTTAACACGTTGTAGAAGTTTCTATTAAAATGTACCCCTCCGTGAATTCAATAATGTTATTTAATTTCACAGATAACAGTCTCTTCACCCTAGTGTTATTAAATTAAATAAAAATTTAATGAGTTCCTCTGGACCAAGTCACACAGAGGGGAAGAAGGTCAGGTAAATAATGAAAACATGCGCTTTAAAATAGGAGGATCATTTCCATTATTATAGCTTGTGAGATTGGCCAAGTTACCCAACATTAGTTGAACTTTGGGTTCTTCATCTGTGAAATAAAAATAATAATATCTATTTTGTGGGGGTTTCTGGAAACAGTTAATAATGCATGCAATATGCCTGCCTTCTAGTAGCAACTCAATAGATGGTAGCTGTGACTGCTGTGCCTAGAAGGTAAGCTCTAGACAGCAGACTGTGTTTTCATTCAAGTACCTTTTACAGAGCATGCACTCAGTAAAGTTTGACTAAACTGACCAGCAATAGGATCTGTTGCAAATTATGTGCTACCTCTTACCTCTCAAGGCCTTAAAAATCTAACATAAAATAAGTTCTAAAGCAAATTCATGAAGTATTTAGGTAACAATGATGTACAATGCTTATTATAGTTTGTAATACAAACAAGATTAAAGCAAAATATGTATTACCATAAGTGCTGGCAAGGAAGGAAATGGTAAGAGGTCACTGGTACTTACTGGGAAATGGTAATTACACATGTTGGTGTGTCAGCCATGTACTATTCTGCCCCCATGAAGATGTTCAATTTTATTTTTGCAAAACTTGAAGGTAACTATACAATGTTGAATAAAATTGATCAGCCTCTGTTTCTGGTTAGTAGGATGACAGGAAAAACTGGGTCATTGATAGTGAGTATTTGTTGTAGTTACAGATGCTTGCCCTACCCCCTTTTAAACAAACAGTGGTCAACTAACAATCACAAGTAGTTCTGATGATGTTGAGTAACATTCAAATTGGGCTGTATATGCTAGGCTCTGAAAACTAGAATATATTCAGCTTCATACTCAGCATATGTTTTTCATGTATCATTCATGGTAATTGCATGTGGCTATCCTTTCATCTTACCAAACTCCTTGCTTCCAACTTAAATAGATGGTACTGAAATGGTGAGCAGAAACAGAAGAATGTTTCTATTCTGTAGGCCAATCTCTTCTTTTTGTTACTTATGTGTCTCTGTAAAGGCATTTGACATAGATCCAAACACAAGAGCACCCCATTCAAGCTTACTGATATACCAACAGTCACACTGAAATCTTCAGATTTCTAATTTCAGAATTAAATGCAACCACCAAACACACTCAGAAATCCTGATATTTGGAAGAGATGACCATATCTTTCACCCACTTCAAGCCACATGAGTATGATGTAGAATCTACCGATGCCAACTGGCAGCCAGGTACACATCAGCCTGCCCAAACTCTGTATCTTCAGAGCCGTGCCCAGTCAGACCAGCTGTTCCTGCAATAAACCCCTTGTCCACACACCTGCAGCATAGTGGCAGACGAAATCCCGAAAGCCCTTGTTTCCACACATTCACCGACATGTCATACAACTCGACCAACATATCTGAATATTCTTATTCACAAAGACTGAGATCTGAATAGAGGAACATTTGTTCACACACACTCACAGACACATAAAAAGTCACCGGTAATAATAAAGCATTTGTTTATCCAGATCTGCAGGGCGCACTTCGGGTACACACAGTTTCAAGTCCACCCCCCACCCCGACCCCCGACCCCCGACCCCCGCACCGGACCTCTGGAACCCATGCTTGCTTTTCTCATTCACAAACTAGTCCTCAGCCTGGGCGTCCCTAGAGTGGGGAAGGCAGCAACGTTGCTGCAGTCTTGTCTGTCTTTTCAGGTCTATTTTCGCCCTTCTCCCTTAACTCCCGAGGGCCCCGTGGCGCCAGCAGGTCAAGTCCAACCCCGCGCCCTCCCCGCCTGAGCGCGCCGAGGGGCGTGGCCGCGCCGGCAGCCAGGAAATGCCCAGGAGTGTTTGTCACCTGCCCCGACGACTTGTTGATTCCTAAGAGTGTCGCCTTTTCGGTCTGTGCGTCGAGTGTGGACGAAGACCTAGCTCACCTTGCCAAGGCGCGGCCCAGGGGAGCTCCTGAGCGGTTCCCGGGTGCGCACACCTCCAACTTCACAGCCATGAGCAAGTTGGGCAAGTTCTTTAAAGGTGGGGGCTCTAAGAACCGAGCGCCTCCCAGCCCCCAGGAGGCCCTAGCCCGACTTCGGGAGACGGAGGAGATGCTGGGCAAGAAACAAGAGTACTTGGAAAACCGAATCCAAAGAGAACTCACCCTGGCCAAGAAGCACGGCACGCAGAATAAGCGAGGTAGGCTCGGGGTCCGGCCCCAGGCGAGAGCTGACTCGCTCCTACCTCCAGCCCTTCGGGGAAGTAACCTCCCAGCGGCCAGGTTTGTTCCCACAGCCTCTCTAGGAACTGGTGCTGATTCTAGAGCTATGACTGGAGTGAACTGAGCAAGGTACCATGTGGATGGCAAAAGGGATGGGACGCCAAAAATTTCTTTTTGCTTTAAAATGTTATTTCTTGCTATCTGAGTATTTGGGTGTTCTTTATATTTTGCTGTTGGCTCACCTCACCTACACCAGCGCTGCTGACCCCAGTACAAATAACGTGTATTCTTCTGTGTGTTTGTATACTGAATTCCACAGTTTACCTTGCATATAACTGTCCAGTGAAGCATATTCTAATTTACCTTGCTTCTCAGCTGTTAAAAACTTTGACTCTTGTGTAGTTGAAATCATGTGTGTGTATTAGTATATGTATATACACACGTATAATCAGGGAATTCCATTATATGTATCAGGGAATTAAATATTAAATTTCCTGTCACTGACTTTGGTCACAAAGAAAGGACTTTGTGTCAGTAATTAGTCTTGGTTTGCCTGGCACACCTTGAACCCTTTATTCTTTGCCAGTTCATTTTTTTTTTTTCCTTAAGTGTACAGCTCCCTCTCTATAGACTAGAGCTAAACAGCATGCATGGTATACATGGAACTCCAGTGAGAAGTTGAAATAATTTTCTCCTGTAACACCAGGCCAGAGACAGACTCAAAAAAAGAAGTGGCACTATAGGGCTCTGCTCATATCAAACTCTGAATTTGCATTGTCAAACCAGGCTTCTTTCATCATAAGGTAGCCTTGAGAGATTTAGCTCACTCTAACTGATGCTATCATTGTTTAAAGCAGAAAAAGAATGATGTCTCCTGGGGATGACATTGAAAACCCTACCACCTCCCATAAAAGTGTGCCTGTGCATTTGTGCCCACTTATTACTAACAAAAAGGTCAAGTTTCATTTTCTAAAGCTACTGCATCTAACTTTTGCCCTAATTATGGCATGTCCTATAGCTAAATGCTGCTTTCTATTTTTACTTTATGTCTGAAAATATTTTGAGAAGTGCTCCATGGTAATTTCTAAAGCAAGAACATGTCATTGTCCTTACCTAAAAGTCAATGGTCGTTGTGTTATGTGGCTCTTCTTTTTCAGTTTGATGTACACGATGATTGTAGTGTCTGTCCAGGCTTATTTTTTTTTCCTTTTTGTTTTGTCATCCATTCATTTCTGCACATATAGCCTTATCTACAGTGGTGCTTTATAAATATTAGTTTATATATTGGCTTAAAAAGTCAAAAATTGAGCATCTGCTTCTGAAAGTGGTAAATGTTGATTTGCTTTCAGAAGACAAGTATAAAATAATGTAGATTTTGCTGATTTTTTTTGAAATGTTCTCTACTGACAATGTACTAAAATGCTTGTTTGACTTTATGAAGAAGTCCCCTAAAATTAAATATGACATTAATTTAGGGTATCAGTCTAACTCCCTTACATCAGAGAAATTACAGATGCAAGTAAATCTGGTAGATTTCTGACCAATTGGTATAGTGGTCATAAATCCTGACCAGCGGAGGTTACTGTTACCTCTGTGAGCCTTTCATCCAGGTGTGTCTGGAGCACCTGAAAAGTTGCAAAGGTGAGACTTTTCACTGGGATTCTGGATCAGGTTAACTATTTGTTTTCTTGCTGATGTATGTTTAATCATAATATATGCAGAATTTAATCAGAAACTTGCTTCCGTTGTAACTCAGCAAGTGGTTCTTCTCATCTCAATCTTCTTGCCAGTTACCATAATCTACTAAAAGGACTATACTCACTACCAATGTGGTTTTGCAAAAGCTGTAATATTCAAGACTCTGTTGATCTAACAGAATTACCAGAGGGAAAATGTGTGAGGGGACACTGGAGCAGGTAGAGGGACTGGTTAGTTGGCGATGGATGGTTGTTGGACATTTGGTGGTAGGCATGGTGTGATATATACAGCTGCTGAGGTAAGAAACTGTTTACCTGAAACCTATACAATTTTGCAAACTAACATTATCTTAATAATAATAATAATAATAAAAGACAATCTGACAGAGTAATGGCTAGAGGAAGATTTATAATTTGGTTTAAAATTTTAAGAAGATCAGAGATCCTTTAATACAGTTTATTCAGATTGCTATGATATTCTTTTTAGCTGGTAATCAGCTTTGTGGAAAAGCAAACTGTTTATACATCATGTAAATTTTTTCCCCCTACTTCTTTTGAGCTTTGTAATCTAGAGCAGTTTTCAATCTGAGCTACATATTCAAGTCACCTTGATGCCTGGACCCCATCCCTATAGATTCTGATAAAATTGACTGGGAAGGGACTCAGGCATTTGTGTTTTTAAAAAGTGACCCTGGATGATTCTGCCTTGTGATCATCATTAAGAATTAGGAACTGGGGCCTCCCTGGGGGCACAAGGGGTTAAATTGCAGCCCTATTAGCAACCCTTTCTTTACAAGTTCCATCCCCTACCCCTCTACCCCCCCCCCCCCAAGCCTGGGAGCTAACCCACCTGGCACAGAAGACCTCTCCTGTTTCTCCGCTGCTCCCCTCAGAGTGTATTTCAATAGATCTGCCTATTCTACCCCCTACTCTGTCTCTGGTGAATCCTCTTACTTCTGTGTACCTCTGGTCTACACCCCAGCTCTTGTATGCATAAATAAATTAAAAAAAAAAAAAGAATTAGGAACCTAGTCCATAGTAATATTAATGAGATAGAAATACAATCTCTTTTAGTCTTGTGGTGCTTTGTAGCCTTTTTCATATCATGACACCCAGAGACACTGATGATATTTGTGTGTTTCCCTGGGATAGCCAGGGACCAGCAACTTGGACTTAATGCCCTGGGTGCCTCAGGAACCAAAGGTTCCTGTCTTAGCCCAGGGACAAATACCTCTTACCACACTGGTTTGGTGGAATACATCAGGGTGGTCACTGTGCTAATCTCTTTTATGAAATCTTTAAAAAATAATATTAAAAGATGTCCAAAAGGATTAAGGATTTTGCTTAAATATAATATCCCAGTCCAATTTTCAGACATTTCATAGAAAATAACTTAGCATTGTAGTTCACAGCCTGGGTTTCAAAGCAGACAGCCCTAGGTTTGACTCCCAGCCTTGCCCTACTACTTAAGAAATTATAAGTGACTTTATCTGTTTACTCACCCTGTCTTATTCTCAGTTTCCTCATTTACATAATGGCCATGATAAGGTTAATTCTCACAGTTGTGAAGATTAATGCATAATGGTACAAGGTTTTTGACTCAGTGCTCTATAAATATTAGGTATTGTTACAATAAAAGCACTTTTTATGCTGAAATTATGTTTTTAGTAAGTTCCATTTACAGGCTTAAATTTTGAAATAACATCTAATAAAATCTACTTCTTTTGTCAACTGAAGACTTTTCTCATGACTGAGGACACCAGTCACTTCCGTGCTTCTCCTGTTCCACAACCTCATACCTTTGTCCTCAGTTACCCCCTACTGTGCTGAGATATTTGTTCTGCATCTGGGCTGGGTCTAGGGTGAGGTGAGTAAGATGCCTAGGCACATACCTGAGTGCAAGTGCTTCCTTAAGTTCATACCCCAGCCACCTCTCACCTCCACACTAGTCCTGACCCTAGTGTTCACCTTTCCCATACTGAATAAGAACTCCAAATATGTAATTATATGAAAAGGGGTGCATCCCGTCTGGGGTTATCAGTAGGTCAAAGGCTGTCAGGAATTTGGGCTGACAGAGATGGAAAGGTTGAGACAGGGATGATATGAATTTGCCCACTACCCCTACTCAGTATCATTACAGAGGATCCCAGTGAAACTAGATTCTGATGACATTCCATCTCTTCTTTAGGTGAAGGAGACCTCAGAGCAGAGTCTTTGATATGAATAAGTTAAACCAGCTCACTTTGAAGCCTGAAGAATATGCTTTTTTATTTTTGTCAAGGATGAGTTTGAATTTGGAGTCATGAGGCAGACTCGGTCTTCCTGGGAGTAGAGGTGTATGCACAATCTTGCTGGTTTAGCTCAGTACTATGGACTCTCCTCAGACTCCTGAGTTTGCCTTTTATTATTTTATTTATTTATTATTTACTCAGCTCTCATAGGGCTGAATTCTGCAGTCTCAGATACTGGAGACAAGAGAACTTCTGTGAAAAGAGACTCATGTGTGTCAGCTAGAAGAGTGACTAGTAAGTAAAATGTATGTGTGGTTCAGGTAATAGAAGAGAGACACAGACTGCAGAAGCCGGATGCACGGAGGAGATAGCACTACCCTGTGACTTCCATTCTTTTTTTTTTTTTCTTTGCATTCTCTTTTTTTTATTAGTTATATTTGACATCATTTGTAGTCCCCAGGGGGTACCCACCACCATTTCACCCGTGCACCATCACCTCAGTCCCTTGTGCACCCTCTGGCATATTCCCCGTCTTTGCCCTCCCCCCTTCCCCTCCCCTCCCCCATGGTCCCTTTGGTTTATCCCGGCTTTTTGGTCTTATTAAATTTTTGTTGTTGTTGTTG
>JAGFMF010011568.1:9447789-9540750 GCA_019455555.1 Galemys pyrenaicus
AAAGAACTCACAAGACTCAAGAAAAATAAAGTAAAAAACCCAATCAAAAAATGGGCAGAAGAACTTAAAAGACACTTGTCCAAAGAGGACATACACATGACTTCCGTTCTTAACAGAGTTTCTCAGAATGTGGTCCTTAGATCACCTGTGTGCTTTAGAATTCCTGGAGGAGGTTGTTAAAATGTACATTCACCCCCTTAAAATTGTGACTTAGTAGATTGAGTTAATATGGTACTTACTTTAAAGAAAAGAAGTGTATGAGATTAGTTCAATATTTTTCATCTTTGTGGAATCATGTTGATGTTTAGCTATCATCGTCTTCCTTTCTAATTAATTTATCAGTAACTAGAGTGTTGTGAGCTTCTATTTTTAGTTATCTCTTGGTTCTTTCAGGTATCTGTAGCACAGATTTTGACAGTTTGCTATTGCACTGTAGCAACTTCTAGAAGGGTAATTGGTATTGTTCCCCATGTTATGTAACATTACATGAGTTTGTTCCTTCAGACATGTGGAGCAGTATTATAAATATTGAAATATTTATTATTCTTTTTCATCTAAATTTCACAAAGATGGATAATAGAGTACATTTTGAGAAACATTTGCATTACACAGTTTATTGAATCAGGCACAATAAAGTAGAATAAGAGAGGGTTTATATCACCTTGATTATGCCAATGTCATAGACTTAACACAGTTTTAAAAAGCTATGTTGGGAGATTACACAGAGCTTGGCCTCATATGTACTTAGTATTAGTTGTATGTTTTCCAGTAGTTAGGACAGTTTATTTCAGATTCTTTTCAAGATAACAGAAAAGAAAAATTCATGATGTTCTAAACAATGATATATAAAGTTATGTAAAAAATTCAGTATGATTTTTTGCTTTTTAAAGTTAATGATGTTTTGCTTTGGGTGTTAGGTCTGGAAAGGACATGAATAACCTGTTTTTCTTATCTACTTTTTGTAATATACTTAAGTATATATGAATCTATTTGTAAAATATAGGGAGGGTATTGAGAATTTTTTAAAAAAATTATGTTTTCAATATTCTGCCTTTAAACTGTAAGCAGAACACTTAGTATGTACTGGTAATTTTAATATCTCCTAGATTTTCTGACTATCATTTGATAGAAGTCCTAACAAATATACAATTTGCTTAAAAGTTGGCAGCAGAGAAATAAAAAGTAAGAGTATTTAAATATAAAGCATATAGTAAGCACTTCCTGAAAAAGTGACTATCCTATAGCAGAGATGTTTATACCTTACCTCAAACAAGTTGTACTAACTGGGAATCATTTGTTGGAAATATTTTGAACCCAGATCAAAGTTCCAATGGTGTCGTGAGCAATTCTAAACCTCCAGCAACAGCTCCTCAGTCTATTGTTAAGTCCTCTCTTAGTATTTCTAACTTGTGGGTGTTTCCAGCAAGAGAATGGTTAAAGTCTCATTCTCATCTGCTCTGTACAACCTCCAGCTTTCCCTTAATCTAACACTCTAGTGCTTTAAATACCAACACTGTAATTGCTACCCTCAAAACAAAACAAACCCAAAAAAGCAACTAAGTAAGATGGATGATTTTAAAATTACAAGAAGTAAACATGGATGATTCTTTGCTAAAAATTAGAACTCCTTGCCTTTGAAATTGAAAATTTTTACTTAGCAATTAAAATTTAAAGTCTAGCTTAAATGAAATAAAGTTTACACTGTTATGTTTAGCTAAAATGTAAATTTAGAGGCTAAAATTATGTAACAAAATACTGACAGACACTTTATTCTTTATTTAAAAAAGAAATGTCTAGCAAATCTTTTTGTTTTTTACATGTTGCATGCTCTGTGGTTATAATGGGTGTGTCTTATCTGCTACTGCAGTGACATGGTTCAACAGGCCTTTCTCAGGTAGCAGTGCTACTTACATTACCAGTTCTTTCCATGTATTCATGTATAGAAAGTAAATGTAAGATAGCTTTCGAGTTAGAACAAAGACATTATCATAACTCAGAACTTCTTTTATGTGAACTGCGCAAAAAAAAAATAACCTTGATTACGGTAAACCAACATACATATATTACCAACTATGCGTATTTTAAAGATTATGTATACAAGAGCCTGTATTTTATCATTTTTTAAGGAGTATGGAAACTTTTATTTATGTAAATTATCTTGATTTATTGGGTTATAGTCTTATAGTTAAAAATTAAAGGATACTATAGTTTATCAATTTCAACGTACACCTATACAGAATTTCAAATAGTTTAACAATCACCTTGAGGATAGAGCTATATATTTCTTGAGGTTTGTTGATCTGAGGATCTTAAAAGAATAGTCATAGAATAAGAGACAGGGGCATCCCTGGTGGTGGGAGGGGTTAAGTCTCAGCAGTATGAAGCTATCTGCAGCCACTGCAACACCAGTTCAATCCCTGGCCAGGGAAGTGACCCACATGGCAAAGCAGATCTCTCCTGTTTTGCCCACTGCTCCCCTCAGCATGTGTTTCAGTCTATCAATCTGTTCTGTTCCCCACTCTGTCTCTGGTGAATCCTCTCACTTCTCACCTCTGTACCTCTACCCTGCACCCCAGTTCTTATATGTATGAATAAAATAAATCTTAAAAGAAGAATCATAAGAAGTGAGAGTTGAATGGGGCTCTAAGTACAAAGTTTTTGATTCACAGGTGCACCTGCAAGCCACAGGCAAAGTGGTAGAAAATATTTATTGGTGCATCATATGAACAAGAAATAGTTGTTTACAAGTAAATTGTAGAACCATATTATAAACATACATATACATGTATATAGACATATACACACAGACACGTGTGTATATTTGTATAAATATCTGTAGATACATATGTCTACACTGTAGAATTAAACAATCATCTATTTATGAAGATCTATTTCTGTTTGATATTTACTGGCTTCATTTCATACTGTTTTCCCTATATTCTAGGTAATAGCAGGCCCATAAAGAGTACCAATTTGTGAGGTTATGAATAATGCTAATTACCAGTAAAAATTCATTCAAATGTCTGGTGTCAGACATTTAATTGGGGTTTTGCAAGAATATGAAGTAGATTTTAATTTATTGGTATGTTGTTCCAATATCAGGTTAATCCTACTTGCCTGGCAATTGACCTTGTTAGGCAATTAATTATAAGGAATAAGAATTTCAGTGAGTGTTTAAAAATGAATCTTTTGTGCAAGCATTTCTTTCCTTTTTTGACAACTGACTTATCAAGGCTGATAGCACTTTTAGGTTATGATCTACCTAGTCTCTCAGATTTGATTCCTCTAATAAATATTCTTCTGTGTGACATCCTGAAAGAACTATATCATCTCCAGAAACTCTCCGGAATGACGAAAGGGAACCACTTCTGGAAAATGTCTTTAACTTCTTTTATCCATTTACTGTCTTTCTAGAGATGGGAGAGAACACTGGCCATATCTTTCTACTTTTTTATGCTTTAATATATTAATCGACCACCATCTTGTTTTTTACACAAATTCAATTCAATGTTACTGATATGCTTACATCAACACTCCACTTCTCAGTGCCATTTCCTTAAAATAGCTCTTATTTCTTCTCTCTCTTTCCTTTTTACCATTCTATAAAGTATCTGCTTTGTCATCATGCCATCACACGCATCGCTGCTGTGTTCTAATCTTTTTTTCAGATTGTTATTTATTTAATAATATTTGATACTGGTGAAACTTCTGAAAATTTGGAGTTTACATGCAAGGTCCACCTAGTATTGCAAGCCAGTGTGATTCCTGGTTTCTAATGTAGTTCATAGAGAAACTTTACCTTATTTAGTATGAGACTTGGGTTAGTGTGAAGGTTGGAAGTTGTAAGAATCCTTTGAGTAATACTTTTCAACATTCATGTTCTTTACTGAGCAGTGTGTTTGAGTTTATATGTAGGAAGTCACCAAAACTTCATCTGCATCACCTCATCTGTGAAGCCATCCCTTTCCCTGCAGAATATATTTTTAAAGATAAAAGGGTCAGGGAAATTCATAATGAGGTTGCCCTAGTCAAATGAATGTTAGAATTTTCTACTATTTCCCTAAGTTTTTCCAATCTAACCTTTGATTTTGAACAGGAACATTTTGTTTTTGTTCCATTTATGAAATACTTACAATGATATTATTTAGGTTGTATTTTTTGAGAATTTATGGAGGTTCCACAAGTAGAAGTAATGTTTAGCTAATGAAGTGATTTGTATATGAGGAAGATCAGGGCTTACATTAAAGTTTCTCAAATAAGACAATGTGATTATGAGACTTTTGAGTTAAAAGCAAAAGAAGCCATTGCCAATTATGAGTGACATAAGTATCTTAGGCCCTGTCTGAGCCTCAGTTTTAGTCCTTCTCTAGTGATTACCCATTCCTGGGTCAGAAGAACACTGTCATCATAGAGTTTTATATTTCACAAAAGAGGTCCTCCCTGGATAAGATGGCTCCTAAAAGTTTTCTTCCTTTTTGTCAACTAATGGATTAACAATGCATGCATTTATACACCCAAAATGAGTAAAACACCACAGATTGACCTTTAAAACCAGGACACCCTGTGCTTTATATGACCAATACAATCTGAACTCTTTTCTGCTGCTTCAAGTTATTTTTCATAGATGACTGAAAGCTTCCCTCTGGCAGCAGAGTAAAGCTGGATAAGGCTACTTTAATTTTAGTTCAAGTGGACAATTCTAAAATTTTAGTCCCAGTCCTCAAAGGGCTGTAGTAAGGGCTCTTCTCGTGTCCCTTAGCAGTGCTGCGCTGCTACAGAACTTTGTTCTGCATTGCTGAAAGAACATCACTGTTGTGTGAAGAAACAAAATCCCCTGACTGTTTTTTCTAGCACAGGAATATAGTAGGTTCCTTTGTTTTAGAAAGGTTGTTGTTCAGGTTTCACCAGCTGATAAAACGCACATCTAGGAGTTTGGAAGATTGATTTGAACCTTCCACACAGGTTAAATTACATGGCTTTAAAAGTGTCCTTTTTTGCAAGTTTGGAGAAATGCTTGACTTTTGTTGCATGCCTTTGAAAAAAAAATAGCTGTTTTTTTTTTCTCCAAATTGTTTATTGAAAAACAGAGCTAAAGCCTGTCCAAATCAGAGTGGGCCAGCAGCCTCATAATTTCATGTGAGAAACAACCTCACATACAATTCATGGCTCTTTGGAACAGAGACCTCTTGTAAGTTTTGGGGAAAGCTTAATATGCTGCACAGAAATCACAGAAAGGGTTAGGTATCCTCAGCCAGATCCAGTCATGCAGAAGTCATCAGTTTTGTTCATACAAGGTTTTTTGGAAAAGAAAAATTGGCATTAAAATTTAGGAGATTTCGCATGCAAATCCAGATTTGTTTTGAATGCAGGCTGGGCCTGCAGTTTGTGTGGCTCCTGTGGACTGAATCCATGTGGTGTTACTTCCATTAGATCAGGGTTATGTTCTCCTGATCATCGGAGCGCTCACTTCTTCCTGTTGATTCCCTGATGCCAGGTCAGTGTACACTGCCATTTGTGTCACTCTTGTACTATTTCTTATTGCTTTTGCAGAGAAATACGTTATCTTTCTCTCTCACACAGAGGAGAAAGCAAAGAAGGTCTTTCCTCTTATCCTCTTTCTGCTTCTCTTACTTTCATTATTTGCCTGTCTTCTGAGTTTGAGGCTCCCGTGTAGTTTGTAGGAATGGGGGTTATAGGATAAGCTGAGATCTACACTCTTGGTGAATTTTTAAATTTCTCCATATATTTTGGAGGGCAGAAGCCATATGTTAACATAGGCATCAGGAATTTTCCCCAAGCAAAAACTTATTAATAACAAACATTTACAAACTTGGGCATTTTGTCATGTGTCCTCCATAGAACTGAAACCTTGTGGAAGAGATGATGATGATGGTGAAAATCCCTAAAATTTAGTAATCATTATTTCAGTTAACCCATACCAACCAAATAAATTACATCCTCATTTCCCACGTAAGATCACGTAGCAATGGATAGTTGGTGCCAGATTTAAAAGTGGTAACTTGATTCCAAAACACAATGTTCTGTTTTTATCTTCTAGCTATTGTTGTTGTTATTACTCAAGTAAGGAAATATCACTTCAGGAGAGTTAAGGTTGTGCACCCAGGTTATTATACACGATTATTAATTGGTAGAGAGATTAAAATATAGATCCAGTGACTCTAGAGCCTTAGCCTGTATAGCAAACTGCATTTATTAAAATTTGAAAGGAAATATAAAATTAACTCTTACTAGGAAATATGGCATGGTTTTTAATGGAGAACTTAAAAAATTCTCAAAAAATTGTAAATACTTTTGGATAGTTGGTTTCAGTTAGGTTACAAATAAGTAGATATATCTGACAAGAAGACACTTTTAACATTGCACTTTTGGGGATGTTGGGTGGAGATGGACAGTTGGATCTTAGCTTCTTAGATTACTCTGATGAATAATTTTTATGTCTTGTACTTATCAAAATGTGGAGTTGTTTTATAGTGTTATGTTCCTGTTAGGGGAATTATGTTGAAAAAAACAAGTAACTTTTTGGTCAGTAGGCTCAGAAATAAGATATTAAAATCTCATTAATGAATGATGTTATATAAATCACTATTATTATTAATAATAATATCTAGTGGCTAAGACTACCATACACAGGGACTTTTAACAAGCTATTTTCCATAAATTGTCACGTATTCCTACAATCATCCAGCCTCAAGGGATTATACTGATTTATTTAGTTTAGCATAATCACCTCTAGTTCTATCCATGTTGTTACAAAAGGCAAGATTTCATCTTTATTTTATAGTTGAGTAGGATTACATTGAGTATATACACCACAACTTCTTTATCCTGTTATTCACTGATTGGTAGGTAGATGGTTTCCATGTCTTACTTGTTGTGAATAATGTGGCTAGGAACATAGGGGTGCATAAAGCTTTTCAAATTGTGCTTTTTTATCTTTTTGATAAATATCTAAAAGAGGTATTACTGGATCATAATGTATTTCCATTTTTAAGGAACCTCCATACTATTTCTAAAGGGGTTACCCAGATTTACATGCTTACAGTGTACAAGAGTTCCTTTCTCTTCACACCCTCGCCAATAAATACAGTTTTGGTCTGTTTAGTATAAGCCATTCTTACAGCTTGGTATCCTAGGTTTTGAATTAGATGTTACCTTCTAGCAAGTCTTTTAATTTCTCTGGGTCTCAACTAACTTATCTTTAAAATAGGGAAATGGGCTAGAATACGTAGTCATTAAGGTCCTTTCTCCCCCTAAAGTTTTATACTTCTGTTGTATAATTTTTACTCATACTTTTGTCTATTTTTTTTTCCAAAACTCTTCACTGACAGAAACATTTTCTGTGGAATATTTTATAGCATATGAAAATTGACCTATTGTCTTTCATACTTGTCAGATATTTGGAAGAAAAGAATAAAAAATATTGGAGAGAGTTGTAGGGGGTACATGTGATTGGAAAGCTAGTGGATGCATTTAATTTTCTCAGTTTTATTTGGTATCCTCTGTGTGTAGGCGTCAACTATGTTGAGTTTGTGGTTGGGACTGAGCAGATGTCTCGAGTGAGTGACATAGGCTCTGTCATTATAAATGTGGCCTCTTATTTAGCTGCATTACAGGCACTAAAGAGAAAGAAGAGGTTTGAGAAGCAGCTCAGCCAGATTGATGGCACACTATCCACCATTGAGTTCCAGAGAGAAGCCCTGGAAAACTCACACACCAACACCGAGGTGTTAAGGAACATGGGCTTTGCGGCTAAAGCAATGAAAGCAGTCCACGAAAACATGTAAGTGACTTAGTCTCCTCTGAGTTAGTGTTGGGAAGAGCCTTGGAACTCTGTGATGATTTTGATAGGAATGGCCATACTCACTTGAGGATGTATGATGTGTTGGAATGGAATGCTCCCTCAGACAAAGATTAGGAGCTATAGTGGTAAAAGGAAGCAAAACAAAACATGAAGAAAAGGACATTTATTTTCCTGTTAATGATTTCGAGTCCACTCACTAGTGCTTGTCACGCCATCTTTAAAATGCATTCATTCTATAATTTTATAAAAGCTTGAATGTCAATCAATGTCTGGAAGGCTATTGGAACTATAAAATAGTAGTTTTCAAACTTAGGTGGAAATTAAAATTACCTCATGACCTACTAAAAAGAACACAATGCTCCTTCAAGAAGGAGGGCATTTTTTTTGGTTGGCTTTTACCAAGCTCTTAAGGTGATTATGATACTCATCAATACTTGAGAGCTTGACATAGAATATTAGTTAAGGACCTGGATTTGGGGGTTAGATTTTCTAGGTTATAATCCCAGTTCCACTGCCAGCTCTCTCTAGGCAAAATACTTTGCCTCTTCTTGTTTCCTTATGTGTAAATTGGAGGGTAATAATAGTACTTACCTGGTGGTTATTGTGAGACTCATTGAAATACTAGATATAATGTACTTTACATAGTTCCCATCACAAAGTAAGCGCTCAATAATAATTAATATTGACTATGGTATTGGGGCAGGTGACAAGTTGGTTTACATTCACACTGGGAAATCAATTACTGGGCCTCATCATTTCCTGATATTAGAAATCAGAGTGAAGTTTGGGCCACAGATGCTCAAGAGCAGTAAGTACCTGAGGGATGTAGAGAAGATTCCATGGATTAGAAAGGGTGGAAGAGAATAGGGCTGTGGTCAGTGAATACGTCTGTGCTAACTTTCTTGTCTTGACAATGAGCTGTCATTTTAGACAACTTCAGAAAAGTCATTAGATTCATTATTAGAGTCAGAATCTTCTCTGGTAGGTGCTAAAATGTATTTAGAAACCATCACCTTTTTGTTCAGGTATTCAGGTAGGTTTGCAGCATCATTGCATTGTGTTCCTTTTGAGAAAATTTCATTCCCATACTCAAACTTTAGCCATACCTTTCCCATATACTTTTTTTTTATAAAGCTATTTTTTATATGTTCATAATAAATATAAGAATTGGGAAAAAAGGGTATAGGTGGGTGGTGTAAGTATTCTTTTTGGTTAATATGAATTAGCTCAAAATATACAGCTTTTCTTATATGTAGAGTCTGGGACATTTGCAAAAGCTTTTTTTTCCCACTGGGAATCAAAATTTCACTGTTTAGATCATTATCAATGTGGAAACTTCTTTTGTTTCTCCTTTGTTCTAATCAGTTTGGAGGAATGATGCCGAGTCAGGGGATAGAGAAGCAGGTCTGATCCTAGCATTTAGACACTTACAACTTGGCTGGCAGCTAGGGGCCGGTGGTGCCCAGGTGCTGGAAAATGTCTTCAAACACCTGTCCATTCTGGGTCTGTAGTCACCTGCATATTTTTGCTGAAGATGCTGATTCTTTTTAGGGTTCATAGACTTAACCCTGTGCTCATCAGTAATTTCCCAGAGCATCAGCAGTTATGCGGAAACCTCAGGGAGCCTGTACCTCTGAGCTACTAAATTTTCTACAAAATAGATCTTTCATTTCAGAGTTCAGCAACAGAAGGTTACTGTCAGACAGTGACTGCTGAGAGTGGCCACAGCGGCCCTGTGCATGGTGGTCCCTGGCACCATTTCCTGAAGAGTTGATACATAACAACACATGTTTAAATTTTACTTATTTCCTACTAGGCAAAATTGCAAGATGAGCCTACAAATTATTATTATTATTATTTTTAAAGATTTTATTTATTTTTGCATATAAGAGCTTGGGTTCAGGGAGTGAGAGGATTCACTGGAGACAGAGCTGGGAGCAGAACAGGCAGATCAACTTTGAAATACACTGCTGAGGAGAACAGCGGGCAAGGCAGGAGAGGTCTGCTGCACCATGTAGATCCATTCCCTGGCTTGGGATCAAACTGGTGTCAGTAGCGATGGAAGCTCCACAGTGTGGCGCTCAACAAATTATTCAGTTATAAAATAATTTTCTCTAGTGACTCCCAAATGTATGGTTATTATTTAATATTTAAAATATATGTGCATATATAGGATTACTAATTATTTAATGCAAACTTTTTAAAATCAGTATTAGCCCCAGAAATTTTTGTTATCCTACTAAATAACTAAGAGTTTCTATTAAATTGACTCATTTTTCATATGGAATTATATCTCCATTCATCAACTGAAACAAAAATTCTAAACTATTTCAATAAAATATTATTTCCCAGGGACCTCAACAAAATAGATGACTTGATGCAAGAGATCACAGAGCAACAAGATATTGCCCAAGAAATCTCAGAAGCGTTTTCTCAACGGGTTGGATTTGGCGATGACTTTGATGAGGTGGGTGACCCATGTAAAGAATGTGGCACTGTGCCTGCTCTATAGGACAGCTTCCCTCTATATCTAGCAGACAGTAAGCAATATCTTAAACAGTAAGCAATATTTGTCAGAAACGTACTTCTCATGAGAAGGAAATGAAGTGTTGGTAGCTCCGACTTAAAGGAAAGATTAATATAGTTTGGCAAACAGCCCCTAATTAAGTTTTCAGCTATTAAGGAAAAGCAGCATGTGATTATGTAAAGTTAGTGACTTTTAATGGTTGCAGCCTAAATAGCCCCATAATTGAGTGCTCGAACATCTGGGCAAAACAAAGCAGACTGTGTCACTCTGCAAGGAACAGACGTATTATGCTTTGTAGTTGTTAAATTAGAGGTTAGGCTGCCTCTGTTTATTACTCAGGCTGTGAAACAAAATAAATGTGGAGTACGTTATTAATACACATTCCATTTAGATTAATCAGCTCAATAATGCAAACTATAATTATAATGGTGGTATTGTACTGTGGATTTCAAATGTGCTATGCAAAGCACACACCAACGAGTATATATTTTGAAAAGTTTCTAATCCTCAGATTTGTCTGGTAAAGGATCTCACTTCCTACATTTATATTCTATTAAAAATTATCCTTGTAACAAGTAGAATTGAGGTTCTACAGGGTCCTAGAAAATGAGAATTGGGGGTCAACTAGAGGTTGGTTTTGAGGGCCAACTCTTTCCCAGCCATGAGTTAAGGATGGTTTTTACCTGTTTAAAGGATTGTAAGAAAGAAGTAGTATTCACGACAAAGACGCTTATGCAGCAGATTCTATATGTGGCTCAAAGTCTAAAACATTGCTAACTGGCTCTTTACTGAAAAAGTATGCCAACCTCTGGTTAGACTAACAGGTATCTAATGAGTGTGTTGCGACTCTGGACTCATGAGGGCATCTGGACTTACCAGTTGTTACTAAAATTTGTGTAAGACCCTTAGTTTTCTCATCTATAAAGTGAAATTTAGTAATCACCAGATTATCTCTAAAGTTTTTTAAAATCTAAAATTCTTTTATCAGTGATCAAATAAGTATTTGGCTGAAAATGATGGATGAGATGATATTCTGTTATCTCATTTGCTAAAGAAAACATCAGTCTTTTCAGTGCTGTTGGTAACTGTCAAGTGTTACTGGAATTCTGGGCACACATCAGTATAGGCTAGTGTATTCTACCATTTCTATATTTACTATATTTGTCCCTAATATTTTGTGAGCAGAAAAGGGACATAAGAATATTCATTCTAAAGCCTGTTTTTTATATAGTCTGTGGAGAACTAGAAAGCACACATTATATTACAATTCGACATTCACATGGTCGAACACTTTCATGTTTTATTTGCTTTTCATGGAGTAGATTTAACAAAGGTTAGATAATCATTCATCTTGCTGCAAATCTGAACCATTGATTTGATTAAATTTTGTGCTTGGTTCAGGTACCTCTTCTCTGTCCTATAGTATTGTTACTTTCATTTCAATATGGGGTAATTGTTTGTTATATGCCCTTTCCCCACTTTCAATAATAAGTACCTTAATGTAGGAACCATTGGTTCAGTTTTGCCTCCCCAGCTTTGCATTTAATGTGAACTAGAGTAAGCGCTGAATAAATTTGTTCAATGATTAATGAGTGAATACAAGAAGAGTCTCCTTGGTCAAATAAAAGAGTCTTGGGTTATTTCTAGTGGTGACAGCAACAGAATTGCAATGATGACAAATTTAGCTAAGGGGGTTGGACTTTCCCTAAGGATCCCTGGAGATAGTTAGATCTGAATAGCTATAAGTCATATTAGATCTATTATTATCTTTCTAAGGTTCTTGTCAGAAAATAGTTTAGGGTTATACCATGTTCTCTGGGACTATTGCTAAAAGAAAGATATTTAGTGTATTTACTTTGAGTTGTAACATTCTTAATCCAAGCATACAGCATGATTTATATTGGCTTTGGTAGTTTAACAAACAAAGGAAAACATGCTTTCTTTGATTCTTTTTACTTTTTGTACATTATGGATTTGCTATACTTACTTTATTTTCAGTAACATTAGCCCAAATGAAAATGTTTGTTTTCTCTAATTAAAGTTTTACAGATATTTAATTCAACAAAAGTGAAAAAACACATTGGGAAAATGATAGAAAAGGTGTAAATTTCCTAGAAACCGTGGAGATTGTATTTTCAGCTAGCATAAATTGAGTATCTGTTTACTGAAGTATTATAAGATTAACTGCAACAAATTTGCACAACCCCAAATATTCATTTTTTAATCATTGTTCAGTGTTGCAAAAAAGACTTAGTCTTAAAATAAATATTCCATTTCATTGGGTTCTCACATATCAATTGGGTAGCAGATGTTCTTGTTATTGTGTTTGGGGAAACCCACTTCTTGAAACGTTAACTCCGTAATTCTTTCTTTCTCTTCTGTTCAGGATGAGTTGATGGCAGAACTTGAAGAATTGGAGCAGGAGGAACTGAATAAGAAGATGACAAATATCCGACTTCCAAATGTGCCTTCCTCCTCCCTCCCAGCACAGCCAGACCGAGTGCCAAGCATGTCCTCTACACATCGATCCCGAGCAGGTCTAGTCCCCTTCTCAACTCTTAGTGGTCAGACCATGGCCTCAAATTATAGCCATCCCCTCCCTTATAGTATTTATTTTTTTTTCTAAATATACCTCTTACCATACATCATTCATACCCTGTTTTCTGTGCTGAAAGTGTGAATGTCACCAATTATTAATTTGTATCCATTTTATGTTTCAGTATCTTCCAGGAGGACAGAAGAGGATGAGGACTTCAAACAGTTGGCAGCTTGGGCTACTTAAACTAACATGGAAATTTTTTGCACCTATTTTAATGAGCTGTACATAAGACATGAAAAAAAAAAATGCCCAGTTCAGAAGTTTAAAAAGACTGTTTTGTATTTGCACTAGAGGAATAATTATCCATTAAGCCTCAGAAGTAAAAGTCATAAGTCTTGTGTAGACAGAATCAGGGGTGAAAGGGACTTTCTGGCAGCTTCTTGGAAGATCCCTCCTCACTAATGGGGGAATTCTACCTCGATCACTACTGTATTTCTACTTTAGCACGTAGTTGGTGCTCTCTGTGTGTTTGTTGAAAGGAAATTGAATTCTGTTAACACAAAAAGCATGTAACAGTTTATAATTAATTTAAGAAAGTCCTTTAGGGTAACTTGGGGAAAGCTACTCTGCAAATGCAAGTTTGCTGTGTTGACTCACATAGGCAGAGATGTAGCCCGTGGTAACTAAATGCACTGTGCCTCTTAGGAGGCACTTCACATAGAGATGTCTTGTATGAGTCTATCCATAAGTAGTTTCACTTGAGTTTTGCAGTTTAAAATCTTTAAGGAGCTTTAATTGACATTTATTATGCCAATTAAGCTTGGAATAGGGCAATGGATGCATTTCCCAAAATGTCTGAAAGCACTAACAGCTTATACTGCTGAGCAAGAATCCCCTGGGTATAATTTAGCCACTTAGGGAGCTACATTAACACTCCCAGGCCATTATGATGCTGTTAGGGCTTCAGCGTGCTAAATGTGTAAATGCTTATTCTTTTTTCTTTGTACTCTATTATATATTTCTTTACATTTTACAGCATATTTCTTGTAAATACATAAAAATATAGACAATTAAAAGTTTACCTTGAATAAACTTGTGTCCATAATTTTTTGTAAATGAAAGTAAATTACATATTTATGTATTGCCCATACTATGTTATGGACCATAACATGATAAATATCATTATATGAAACACACTAGTATTCCCTGCACATTTCACCATGGTGAAATGGAAGGGGCACTACACTTGGAGGTAGGCGTTCTGGATTCCAGCCCCTGCTTAACTACTAATACAGGATGGCCAGGCATGTCCTAAACTGAATCTTGGCTTCTTCATGGGAAATCTAAGAGTTAGACTTATGATAGCTAATCATATCATCCTGCTTCAGGCTTATTCCATAAGCTTTTCTCCTTGGTAATCTTTCTACCTTCCAAAATAAAGATACCAAATTTTACTTATGCCTTAAATCTCAGTTAAGGTACTCTTGGTGTTGGGAATTTTTTCCTGATTGCATAGAATAAATCAAGTCTCTCCATTACCTGCCTTCATAGTACTCTGCTTTCTCTTCTGTCATTTATCCTGGCTTATGCTGCATATTTACTTAATGATTGTTGCCCTTCCCTGCAACAAAAGCAGTAAGAGCATCATCTATGGGTAGTTCATTTCAATGGTGTATGGAACACATATACAGTAGGCGTTCCATAAATATTTATCAAATGAATGACTATTACATTTTTACAACTTTTGGGCCATAATAGAATAATAGGATCTACCTTCCATCCTCAAGCAACTAAAGAAATCTGATTATTGTATGAAACAATAATTTCAAGACACTGGATAACAGACTGCAGTAGATTATGATTCCTGAGAGAAGGAAACAAATGACATGAGTATTTCCAGTGCCCAGTTGAGATCTGCAGTGAACTGATCAATGGACATGGACCCTACGTAACAGCAGAATCTCATGGTGGACCTCGGTTTGGGCAGTACTATACTTTGTGCTTTGTATTTTTTTTTTAAAGATTTATTTATTTATGTGTACAAGCACTGGGGTACAGGCCAGAGGTGCCAGGTGGTAAGAGAATCCACCAGACAGAGCAGGGAGCAGAACAGGCAGATGGACTGAAATCCATTGCTGAGGGGAGCAGCTGGCCAGGCAGGAGAGGTCTGCCTATGCCATGTGGGTCACCTCACAAGCCAGCAGCAGGGATCGAACTCAAGCTGCAGTGGCTGTGGTTTGCTTCACAGTGCGTTGCTTAACCTACTGCACCACCAGGGAGGGCCCCTGTGCTTTGTATTTTTAAATAAAATCTCTCCCAACTCATCAGTTATGTTGTTTTTTTCTTTTAGGTTACAGCAAACACATTCAAAAATAATCTGAAACAAGCTTGTATTTATTGGATGTGATTTGGGTAATTCCCAGAATAAAAGGAAATGCTAAAATGCAAATCTGAGAGTGAGAAGAAACTAGAGTGGCTCCTGATCTAAGCAACTCAAGCTGTTTTCTCTTCACTTGATCTTAGCCAAAAGGCCGAGAAGCGATCAAGCTGTTTTCTCTTAAGTTGAATTCCAGAGCCCTAATTCTTGGCCATTCTTGGCTCATGTAATTACCTCTGGAGTCACTCATCTGGATGCTCAAGAACTGAAAATTAAGAAAGGAATTTGTTAAAGCATAATCATGGTGTTGCTACCTGGGGAAATGGGAAAAAATGTTGGTCACCTGAACCTGAATGCATTACCTAACACAATAGATGACCATTGAACAGCTGTTCACTTAAACTACAGCATGTTCTTTGTTAGCAAGCATAGATCGAAGCACTGATTTATGTATTATAAATTGGAGCAGCAAATGGTTTATATACCACAATGGTATGTCTCTTCCTAAAACAAACTGGATAATGGACAAAGTTAGCAATTCAAGTATGAAGAAAGGGAAAACCTAGGAAGCTGGGACTAATAAGGATATCTGGTACCATTATATTGCAGCCCTAGGGAACAAATTGATGAAATGTTAGTCAATTTCTATTTCATCTCTGCACTTCCTTCCTCCCATCGCCTTAATTTAAAACAGATATAAATGTTTCTGCTGGAGAAAGTGCCTCTTAAAATAGCTAAAATCCTCCTCCAACTTCAAATTCACTTTGCATCATTTGTTTCTTGGCTTTTCGGAATTTTTATTGCACTACGTACACAACACTTGAGATTTTTTTTTTTTTTTTTTTTTCAGAAGAAAGCGACTTAGTGTACTTTAAGGGAGGACAAATAGGACCAAGCAATAGAGCTGTTATTTAGAAGAGAGATGTCCAAACACTGAGCAAGTAGATAATGCCTCTGATTATGAATGATTCTCCTGAACATTTCTTGTATGCATAGGCTATTGAAGGTTATATAAACACTATTCTTTATGGTACCAGGATTAAGGGTTCCCTTTCAACAGTCAGAAAAACTCTAATTTAGATTTCTTTTTTTTTTAAAGATTTATTTATTCATACAAGAACTGGGGTACAGGCCAGATGCGCGGGAGGTGAGACGATTCACCAGAGACAGAGTGGGGAACAGAACAGGCAGATAACCGAAACACACTGCTAGAGGAGCAGCGGGCACGGCAGGAGAGGTCTGCTGCGCCATGTGGGTCCCCTCCCTGGCTGGCAGCAGGGATCAAACTCATGCTGCAGTGGCTGCGGTTTGCTTTGTAATGTGTTGTTAAATCCGCTGTGCCACTAGGGAGGGCCCTAATTTAGATTTCTTTATGGAGTCCTGAAAGAATGACATGTATGTGGTCGATTATTTTGATTTTACACAATATAAATATATAAAATGCAGATATGTAGTTTTATGTGTTCATATACAGATTAAACATACTCTATATTAACACAATGTAGAGTATGTGTATACTTTATTTCCTTTTGAAAGTCTACTCCTTGCCCTCTATGTCGCCAGGATTTCCTTAACTCCAACTCTTATTTTTTCTTTCTTTCTGGGTAATCAAATCTTCTTTCTGCCTCATATATATAAAATCTTTCTCATACTTCCCATGATTTAGTTATTTGCTCTCTTCTTTTTACACATTTGTCATAGAACTCATTTTACATTATCACTTCTACAGGAATGACTCAGGGTTCATACATAAATGTATTCATTTGGGCAACTAATATTTGCTAAATATCTATTACACCCTAAACTCTGAGCTATAATGAGAAATAAAGTTCTATTAAACATACTCCTGGAACCTCCCTGGTGGTGCAAGGGGCTGAGCACTGCACTGTGAAGCATGTGCAGCCACTACAGCATGAGTTTGAACCCAGCCAGGGGGGGTGACCCAAATGGTGCAGCAGACCACTCCTGCATCGCCTGCTGCTCCTCTCAGCAGTGTACTTCAGTCAATCTGCCTGTTCTGCTCCCCACTCTGTCTCTGGTGAATCCTCTCACCCCCTGCACCTCAGGCCTGTACCCCAGTTCTTGTATGCATAAATCAATAAATTTAAAACAGAAACATAATCTCTGTCATCATGCATATGTCTAAGCATGATCGCTTCCTAAGGTAGAATTTAAAGGTTTCCTTTAATTTTCCTGCCATCTCTTCAATATCAACATCTTTGTCATGAAGTCTGTTTTTTGTGGTAGTGGTATAATCACTCTAGTGCTCTTTCTGTTACCACTGATGTGGAATATCTTTATCATTTTATTCTCAATCTATATCTGTGCTTGTATATAAAGTGAGTCTTTGCAGGAGTGTATAATGAATATTATGTTTTTATCTATTCACCAGTCTACGTTTTAATTGGAGGAATTAATCATTTACCTTTAATATAGTTCCTGTTTCTGCAATTTTGTTGTGTCTTTTGTCTGTTTTCCCCTTTTTCCATTCCATCACTAAGTTAATAAATGTGTTCTAGTGTACTATTTGCACTCTCCTATAGTTTCTTTTACTACATGATTTTGAATTATTTTCTTATTGACTTCCTTGGGGATTATAATTTACACCTTAGTCTATAAAATACAGTTCAGATTATTGTCAAAAATTTCAATAGAATAAAGAACTTTGCTCCTGGAAAGTGGGGGGATATATATATATATATATATATATGCCCATCAACATAGATTAATTGTTATTGCATTAGGGACTTGTCTTTTAAATCATATTGTGTAAAAAAAAGGAGGTATAAACAAATAAAAGTTAATACATATTTAATATTTATGTATTTAGAAACTTTTACTGGTACCCCTTGTTACTGTGTGTGGATTCAAATTATTGCCTAGTGTCCTTTCATTTCAACTTTAAGAATGCCTTTGATTTACATTTCTTATAGAGTAGGTCTTCTGTTAACAAACTCCCTCAGTTTTTGTTTATCTGGAAATAACTTAATCTCTCATATTTTTTAAGAATATTTTCGCTGACTATAAAGTTCCTGGTTGGCAGTTTTTTTCAGTGTTAGAATATGTTATTTCATAAGCACCTGGAACTAAAACATTGATTAAACCAAAATATTCAGCATACATGAAGTGGATGTTATACTCTGTACCTTTAGGAATCCATAATTGCAATCTACATTATTTCTTAACATTTTAGCATGACTCTTGTTTCCTTGAGTGTGATATATGCAGTTTGTACTGCATGGAAAATCAGACTTATCTTTAGTGTACACATTCCTCAGTTCATTCATTTATTCATGTATTCATTCACCAAAAACTACTTAATGATAGGTGTGAATTTAAACAAGACACAGATCTTGATCTTAGGTAGTTGCAATCTAGTTGTGTGACCCAGAGAAAGTTTCTTAATCTCTCTAAGGATATAATTCTTTAATGATATAGGTAATAATATTACTGATCTCAGTGGAATGTCAAGAGAATTAAATAGGGATATATATATAAAGTTAGTACAGTAACCCTTACGAAGTTATATATAATAAATGTGTTTAATAAATGCTTTTTCCTGCTGTTGTCAATTCTCATAGGGACAAAGATACTTTAAATAAAACCCATCTGTCATATGTAGTCTACATGTCAACTGAGTTCCGAGGTTCTTATTCAATATTTTATTTAGTTTGTAAAAATATGACTATGAAATCCATAGTTCTAGGTAGGTATATGTAGACATTAATAGTAAAATTGAAAGATTAAGCAAAATCTTGAGGTCATACAATTGCTATATTGGATTAAGAATTTGAATTCAGGTCTCCTTTTGTCTAATACATATGGTCCCAACCTTTCCCTGGAATCTCTGCTGAATCCACACATCTCTTATAAGATGACACAGACATAAAATCCCTAAGGAAATATTTCCAGACTGTAGATGCCACGAAGAGTTCTTTGCCGCTCCATACCTATAGAGGGCAGCAGAGAGCTATTAGAATGTGAAAAAAAAAGTGAGCGCGGTTCAATAGTGTGAAATTAGACTACCTCTCTACTAGTATTTCTTGAGGTTATTTTAATTTGGATGATGCAACATTTATTGAATAGACCTAAAACTTTATTGTGTTCTTGAGAAAGTGGGTCATATTGATAGGGTTTTACAATGTTTTTCTATCAGTTTTTTAAAAATAACTGTTCTCCTTGTTTGCCTTGAAAAAAAAAAAAAAAAGCAAACCTCAGTCAAGTAACAGTTCAAACACTGGTTTAAAAAATAGTGCTGCCTTCAGCACGTATTTGAAAAGGGAGCCCTGCTGTAGCCTAGTTGTTAGTCAAAATCGAAGAGTTCAAGATCATAGTTAAAGGTTTAAAGAAATTTGAGCTATTTTTACTCTGGCTTCTTTCCTGCAGATGTTTGTAGGCAGGAGCTATCGCACGGTGGCTAGGCCAAGGGCTTCAGAGGGACACAGAGCTTGAGGCACCAGGTACAGATTTTAAAGTACCAGAAAGCACCTTCTGTTTTTGTGGGTTTTTTTTTTTTCTTTACCTTTTGAAACACTTTGCTTTTTAATGACTTTAAAGATATTTACAAGGTAACAAGACTTGGACCAGGCTATGTTTAAGAAGTAGAAATATAACTGCTAAAATTTTCAGTTTCAAAAGTTTTGATAAATAAAGTCTAAATTTAGAGAATATCTGTATAGTGTTTGAAGTAATTCGACTCACCACTTACTGACTTTCTTCTAAAATCATAAATGTTAGACTATTACTTTCCTGCTTTTTCATGGAAGTAGACTTAGACTGTATAGTTGGGGGCAAGAACTATACACAAATGACCCAACTATACACAAAAAATACCCATACCAAACAATATATGAAAAGGTAAATCGACATGTACTTATTGAATATCTATGCTTAGAACCAGGGATTTAAAGATAAGCTTGGTTAATTATCATAAGAGGTGGTACATTTAGTGGGTCAAGAGCTCAACTGCTGATTTAGATGACCTGGTGCAAGTGTCAACTTGTCATTGACTAGCAACGCCAAGATTGGTCAGGTTCTCTGGAAGCAGACTTGGGGATCGAGAGTAGAATGCAGAAAGTTTATTATGGGGTACTTTTGGCCTCAATAACCACAGGGTAAAGGGGAAGAAGATTGGATAAAAGAAACTGATCTGCAATGCAATCTCAAAGGAGACCTTTGCTGACCCTCTGGGATACTCCAGTGTGAAATCTGGGTTAAGTCATTTTTCCCGGAGGATCAGTTATTGAATATGGCTGCCTTAAAAAGAGGGCATAGTACTGGGTGAGCAGAGCCACCTGCAATACTTCAAGCAGATGAGGAAGTTAGTCCTATACTGAAGAGTGTTTGAGAGTATGTTGGGGACAGAGACTGTCCTGAACAAACATCCACAAACTCAGGTTTTACTGACTCCACCCCCATCCCCACCTCCACCAAGCCCAGAGAGATCCAAGGCACTAAGGACTACAAACCTCATAATGTCACCACCGAAGGGAGCTAAGGGTGAAGGTAAGCAGCCAACCTTGGTATACAACCCAGCCACATGTGGGTCCGGGGGGGAGGGGTTTGTTTTTCACTAGCCTTCAGCATGCTGTTGGGGTCCCAGCTCAACAGAAGTGATAGAATGTATTCTCCCTTGGTTATTTCTCTCTTCACTCCCCCTTTTGTGTATGTGCCTGCAATTGAATCTCATTATAAGTCCCTTTAAGCACACGAGTGAGGATTCACACTCAGGTCAACCCACTTCACATTGGGGTTGCCTGTGACAAGTACATTACAGCTTCCACCACAATGACAATAGATACTTTAAATTTGTTGACCCTCATTTTCTTCATTTGTAAAATAAGCACTTAAAAATACTCTATAGGATAAATATGAGGATTAAATCTAGCAATACATGCAACACCCTACAAGTGCATCTCACACAGTAAGGACCACTCTGTAGGGCACTAAACTTTCAAGTCACAACGGTTTCAGTTTTCCAGAAGTCTAATTGGGGATATGTAAGGTAAATGAGAGGTTATCAGGTTTTTCCGCCTTCCCTCCATTAATGTCGATGATGGACACCTGCAGTCTTGCACGCATGCCTAATGGCAGGCACCTCAAGTGGGGTGTGGGCATGTGCAGGTGGGTGTGCCTGTTCAGAGAGTGAGTTTATAAGGCTAACATCATGGGGACGCCATGAGGAGAAGCGGGACTGTGGCGGTGGAGTGTGGCAAAGCACAGTGGAGATTGGCAGAATGCAGTAAATAATATGAAAACCGCTAAGACAACAAGGAGACTGCTTGAACTGATGGTGAACCTACCGGGACTGGGATGGTTGCAAGACAGGTAAGATTGAATCATAAAACAGCAGTGTGGAAAACATTGCAATGGTGTTTTAATACCTTAGGCTGGAGTCCTGAACAAACTGTTGCCTGAGTTGGGTATTAGAGGCAATGATCTGCAGAAGTGGTGAGCCATGGCTCAGGCAGGGGACTGTGACCTGATGATGGAACAAAGGGTGTAAGGCAGCTAATGGGGACAGATGAGGTAGGGGGGGGTCTGGAAAGCCAGATGATAAAGGTCTTGAATATTCATTAATTATAATGAATGCTGAAAATACTGGAAAGTTAAGGGAGACCTTTACTTTAAGTAGTAATCAATTTGCATTTTACGAAGTCTAACCTATCACAAAAGTAGAGAATAGACTGGAGAAGGACAAAGTGAATATAGTGAGACCAACTAAGAAGCAGCGGTGAACTGAGAATGGTAATAGGTTGGATGTGAAGGGGAGTCCAGGAGAGCATGGAGTTGGAGAAAGTCCCCAAATTCTGGTGTAGGTGGCTCAGTAGATGTCAGTGCCACTTCATTTCTGTGAGATGAGAGAAGGAGAGTTGCTGTGTCGGGAAAGGCTTGGATTGGTTTTGCATATCAGAGTTAAGGCATTTTGTGCCAACTGATTATTACAGGGCTGTAGTGCAGGTGATTAAGTTGCATAAGAGCCAGAGTTTAGAGTCAGCAAGTTGTGGCTGCAGAGAGAACAGAGTGGAGTGGAATAAGACAGGTCAACATCAGTTAGCAAAAATTGCAGCTGAGGAAAGAGTTGGATAAAGAATAGAAAATGCAGGAGTTTTTGTTTTCTGTTTTTTTTTAGCTTCTATGATATGTTTTTGATGGAGGAAAGAATAGAAAATGAGATGCCACAAGATCAGAACCCGGCTCACACAAGAAGATGAGGTAGAAGGGATTAACATAGCCAGCAAACCCAGCTGTAGAAAATAGGACCCTTAGGCCCCAATGTCTAGATCACAGGGCACAAAACCAATGCAGGTGGCAGTCTGATGGCTGCTGGAGGGAGTATTAGGAGCGCAGACTTGAAGGTGATGGTGTGGAGATTGAGGAACAAACCACCTACCTACAAAGATTAGCCCCTCCCTACTGAAAGAAGATGATAAAACCTAATGCTGCCCACAAAGGGGCAGATGTCTCCCTGCCCACCTGTTACTATGGAGGTGCTTCTTTTTACCAACTCTCTCCCTCTGCTGGGCAGCAGCCTTCCTGCTCACCCGTGACCTGCCCCATGCGGGGGCTTCTCTGCACTGACCTCTCTCAGCGGAGACAGTTCTCCTTAAGACTGCCCACCTGCAACCATGCAGGCCTCTGTCTGAGCAAATGTGTCCCTTTCGGGGCAGCCCTTTCTGCCCCCTTGTATCTATGCAAGCATCCTTTACTTTTCTGCCCCTTTTTCTAATAAACCTGTGCTTTTAAATAAAACTAGCAGCACTGTCTTATGGAGAAACTTGTCTGGGAAACTCACCGAGTGCTGCTGAAAGGGGAGTCTGGTGAAACCTTTCCCAGAATGAACCCAGGGACCCCCATCTCCAAATCCACTGACTCCAAAAATGACATCATTTTGACAATATGGAAAAATGTCCTACTTCCATCCAGTCAAGTAGCAGTTTTCCATATTTTAAATTAGAATAAAGCCACTTCTTTCAGAATATCAGACTCCATTTTAAAAGGAAGATAGGGATTATTAGGAAGAATTTTAATTTTCAAGAGAAGGTAACAAAAAATTTGTGGGGAAGAATCAGGCACAGGCCTGAGATGTGTGGGTGAAAGAATTTACCAGAGACAGAGTGGAGAACAGGAAAGTCAGATTTATTGAAATACACTATTCAGAGAAGTACTGGGCAAGACAGAAGTCTGTGGGAGAAGAAGGATTTGTGACTTCTCTTTTTAACCTGTTTTTGCAGGCTTTTCTTGACTGAGGCATTGGTTTGGGCCAGTTAGAACTGGGAAGTGTGGTCTTGGGCATTGACCTTTGACACAAAATGTGTCCTGGCCCTGCTTCCTCAGTCAGTCTTATGGTCCTTGTTCCCATAGCAACCTTATCAACTCCCTTCAATTATTCAAGACTCCCAAATCCTCAGGTTGGGCAAGGGGTGGTGGCTTAGATTTTAACCAATGACAGCCTGACACCACTTTTAGAAAATAAGCTGAAACTGAAAAAATAGAACTAAAGAAGATTTTGTAGAGGAACAAAGAGATATGAAAAAGGAATAATACAGGGATAGTTTTGGTACAGAATTATTGAAACCATTTAGAAATAGGCAACTTTCAGTGTTGTGTTGCTGACATTCCAGTGAAATAGAGATACAATAACAGATATCAGTAAGTGGAGAAGTTTATTAAAATCAAAAATGGTTAATAATGACATTTCATATTTTATATACAAAAATGAATAAGGCAAGAGTCAGTTTCATTTCTCTAGCTTATGAAGAAGGTAAGGGGAAAAATTCAAAATATTCAAACTGTTATAGGGCAACCCTAATATAAAATGGGTTTCCCTCACTGTGTTTTTCACCCGCGCGCTTAGAAGACTTTTAAAGTTCCAACTCCAGGTACACGTGGCAAAAGTTATTAGCACGTTTTATTTTATGAAAGAAAGGGGAATAAAATAGTAATAACACCAAAGGAAAAAGAAAGGGATACAAATCCACAAATACCCTACCAGATTTAAGCAATGGCGCGTTGAGGGCTCCGAGTCGAATGAGATGGCTCGGAAGGAAGGGATCTGGCTCCTCAGTAAAAGAGAGGGAACCCAAGCTCACCTCTGGTTTTTTAGCCAGCCTGGCTGCTTAACTCCACCCTCAGGTCCCAGTAATCCACTCTTCAATAATTATTTTACTGAATTTGTGGTTTTAGAACATTAATGGTTTGAAGTGGGGGTTGAAGTCCACACACCCATAATCCATTTAGGACTACTTTTCCCCCTAACAAAACTACCGAAATATACTCCTGTTTAGACTATCTGAGATCTACCTGGGATGAATACCTTGACTCAGCTAATTCTTTTTTTTAATTTAATTTTCTTAACTTTTTTTTGTAGTATCCTTGTCAGTATTTTGGAAGTCTTGTTAGATGAGATAGTAACTTAAGGAGAATATCCTTGCTGTGTATTTCTTTTAGGTTTGACATCCATAAAACAGCACCCAGTTACGGAGACTTTAGGATTTTCAATTTTCAAGTTGAACATTTCAAATTGAAGTTCAATTAGCTGAACATGTTTTAAAGCGCTATTACTCTTCGTTACCACTAGGCGGCACTCCAAATTCATCATAAATGCGAGGACGATACGCCCAATAAAATCTACCCACATACAGCTCCGTTTGTGGGAAGTTGCTAACATTCTGGATTTCATTAATTGCAACTTTAGAATTGAAAACAGTTCTTCATAGACTAGGCAAAAAAGGCAAGCCATATGGTTTTATTGACCCTGAACGTATGTAGCTTTTAGAATTCCTGTTTTTGCTTCTTTTCAGACTCTGCTGCATTCAATGGACCAATAAAGTAACAATACCACAGTGGTCAGATGCCTGGAGTGGTCATCCCCACTTCGTGGTAACAGGGAGATGTCTTGTTCTACTGGAAAACCTACTGCTGCTTCGCAAGGAATTCACAGGACATAAAATGCCGGCGGTACCACGCAAACAATAAAGGTAACTTTCCAACAAGCGATTCAGGGAAGAAAGGCTGTCCCGGCCCACTGGCACAGAGGAAGCAGGACTGCATGATTGTGACTGAGGGAGCTCACATTCCACTTAATTCAGATAAACAGCTCTCTTGCTTATGAGGTTCCAGGCTTTGGAACAGGCAGCAGTTTCCAAAGAATTCAGGGAGTTGGGTGTGATGTTTGCAGGAGGCTCCAGCTGAAAGCCCTTCGCCCCTGGTAGCTGGTGTCAGATGTGACTCATTACTGACCTGCTTCACTGACCTGCTCTGTCCACCTAAGCCAAAGGGCAGAACTGGAACCTGGAATCGGGAAAACCTGAGAACTTTCTCTCCCCTGGCTGTGGAAAACTGTAACTTATGGATACTGGTGATGATCCACCATCCATCTTGTCTTTATGGGTTTAATCAAACACAGGAGGGATGTGTATGAAATAAAGCAGCATTAGACAGGAGCCAGAGAGCCTTGCTCTCCTGATGCTCTACCCTTCACTCGCTGTGTTCATGTAATCTTTCTCTTCTGAGGTTTCATCGTACGACAAGGGGTTTGGAACAGACTTGACAGGCTCCTTTAGGCATAAACGTTTTAGAATAGCAAGGCAGAGCTGTCAGCAAACTGCCACCCTACAAGTCTGTGGGAGAGCTTGCCAAGTCCCAGCTGCTTCTGTGGGAATCGAGACTTGCTATAAGGGTCAGTTTAGACCAGATAACGTCTAAGTTAATTTTAGTTATAATAAATTGCCTATTACTTGTGAGTTGTTTTTATTTTTTTGTTAAAGATTTTATTTATTTATGCATACAAGCACTGGGGTACATATCAGAGGTGTGGGGGGGTGAGAAGATTCACCACAGAGAGCGGGGAGCAGAACAGGCAGATCAACTGAAGTACACTGCTGAGGGGAGCAGAGGGCACAGCAGGAGAGGTCTGCCTCACCATGTGGGTCCCCTCCCTGGCTGGCAGCAGGGATCGAACTCGTGCTGCAGTGGCTGTTGTTTGCTTCATAGTGTGTTGCTTAACCCACTGCGCCACCAGGGAGGCCCTGAGTTGTTTTTAGAAAGTATTATTTGGGAGCTAAGAGTTCCAAATACCCTTTTTTTTTTTTTGGTGTTATTTTTGAGACTGGTCACAGTCCATTCACATGAATCCAGAGGCCGATGGTGCACTGGGTATATAGATGCCAACTCTGAGGCCTGAGCAGTGACGGGCTGCATCGAGTCTGTGTGGTGGGTGGACTTAAAACAAATGAGTACAATGCAAAGTAGTAACTGTTCCACAAGACAAAAGTACAAGGTGTTACAGGTCTTAGTTCCTGTGCATCCCCATAGGAATTTCACTTGCACAGCTGGACAGACCATGCCTGGGGTTGAATGCTCAAAGTTAGGATAGGAAAAGTAGCTGGTTACAGAGACCTGACTTGATGCAGCAAAGGTCAAGTGCATGCTGTGCCATGTGCAGATGGTGGCCAGTATTAGCTGACTAACTGCCTGAGTGGATACAGATGAGAGTTGTGGGGTAACTAAGAATAATGCATAAAATATTTCTGAGAACTTTCCTTAGCCAGAATCAAGGCCAATGTTGATTATGTTTTTATTGCTCTCATTTTGTTCTGGAAACTCCATGGACAGGAACAGGACTCTTAGCATATGTAGGTACATTGGTTAAATTTAAGGAAGTTCTTATTCCCACTCCTCAAAATGCAATTTTCTTGAAGTGTGGTTCACTTCAATAGAAGCTTGTGAAAAAGGAATGGAATAAAGTTTACTCAAATAATATTTACTTTCAAACATTTTAAAGCTTAAGGCTTGCTTTATGATTGAATGAGGAACCACCTAAGCACAAGGCACACTATGTTTGGTCACAGCGACCATTTTATACTTTGAAAACAAAGTTAGGAAGTGATTTTTATATCAGGTTTTTATACCTTGACAGCATACTAAATCACTATTATTCCTTTGACAGATTTAAAAGGTGAGACTGAACCAAAAGAAATATATTTCCAAGAATAAATTTAAGGGAACCAAGATATTAAGGGAACAAGAATACATCAACTTCCTTAAATTCCCTATTCATGTCCTTCTATAATGTGCCTTTTTTCATATTCTTATGTTGGAACTTAAGTTTTAACTTTCAGTGTTTATAAAACAATTTGTAACCATCTTTAATGAAACAAGCCTTGTTGTGAAAATGCAAGCAAGAAGTTTTAGATATCTTTAGTTTGGCTTTGTTCTTCTATTGAGAGAAAATGTTCTGTTTGAAAGTTTGAGGCAGGAAACTCTTCAGAACATTCAATAAACTGATAAAGGCTACTATGGTCAGTGAAAGAGAAGAGAGAGATGAAGTAGAAGAGGTGAGCTCCAATTTACTGTCAACTTGGGTACATTAGAAACATATATCCCTGAAAATTTCTTTTCAAAAATTCCACCATGACTAAGGCTATAGAAAGTAGGAAAAAGGGTAGTTGGATAATCACTGCAGGTAGCTTTATTTTTTTTTCAAAAGTTTCCACATTGTCACAATTTTTTTTTTTTTTTTTGTTTAATAACTTCTTTGTAGACCCCGGCGGAGGCAGAAGTACCTGACAGGCACACCATTTCATGTTTACTCAGAGATGCCTCCTAGCCTTGCTTAGTGCCTGAACAAACACCCCTGCCAGACCTGGGCATATAGAGATGTGCATAGCTGCTTCCAGGCCACAGAAGAGGCCATGACCACTTACATGCCCTTCCACATGCACTCCTTTCAACAAGCTGAACTAGTGAGCACCATTACCCTGCATTTTAAAAGTGCACTGGGACTAAGAGGCAAACTGATTTGCCCCACTTGTTAAGAATCAGAACCAAAATTCAAATTCAAGTCTGCTCGGTTTTGAAGTATATTCTTAACTAGAAGTGGGTTAAGTTAGTGACCTTAGGGTCTCCCTGGTGGCAGAAGGGGGTAAATCTCAACACTATGAAACTATCGGCTCCTGAAGCATGAGTTCGATCCCCAGCCAGGGAGCTAACCCACATGGTGCAGCAGACTGCTTCTGTCTTGCCCACTGCTCCCCTCAGCAGTGTATGTCAGTAGATCTGCCTGGTCTGCTCCCAACTCTGTCTCTGGTGAATCCTCTCACCCCCACCCCTCTAGCCTATACTCCAGTTCTTGTGTGCATAAACAAATAAATCTTTTTTAAAAAAGATTTAGTGACCTTGGAAGGTAGCGAGGCCCAAAGAATTGGAGAAAATTATGAAACATTTTGCAGTTGTGAAATGCTCTGAAAAATCGATATAACAGATTAAAAAAATATATTTTGAGCAAGGCACTGCAAGTATATATTTATGAAGGCTATAGTAAACTATAGGGAGTAATGTATTACTTAGCTAAAAAAGCAAAAGACACTTTAAATATATTCTTTCAACATATACAAGAAAGGTCTTTTGAACATGAAAGTTGTTCGCATATTATAAAACCGATTTCTCCAACACCAGACTAAATGAATCTTTGACCAAGTACCTGAGGACAGGAGTTAGACACACACCAAATGATCAGACTGAGTATCCATCTGCGTTTGTCAGGCTCAGCTTTACTCGCCACGCTTGTCTTTGCTCTCAGGACTTGAGTCTTCAGGCTGTTATGATGTTTTCTTCTTTTACTGTGCATACTTTAATTCACCTATGGGCAGAACTTCACTTCTTCCTCTGTCTTCTAACTCCTGTCCAGTTACCATAGGATAATCTTTATTCAGTGTTCAACAAAAGCACAGCCTATATTTTTATTAATATGCATACAATTTGACCTGGTGATTGAAAGACTTATGCTAACCAAATAAAATCCGGAGCCAGCCATCTCCTTTGAAGGCCTTGTGTGACAGGCCGTGACTTGGCCTACTACACGCATGAAGAAATTTAAAAAATAGAAATGCCAGAGTCCAAAACCAAACAAACCTAAAGTGTGAATGCAGAAATGAGACCACCAGAGGAGGAATTTTGGTAGTGGGGGTGGGGTGAGGTAGGAAGCAAAGTGGGCGGGTGCACCATGATGGCAGACTAGGTGCCTTGGTGGTAGGTGTGGTGTGGTCTCACACTCGGAGGTGTGAATCTGTACTTCTAAGTCATATACAGTATTGTAAGCCAATGTCAATCAGATAGGACACAACTGAAACAACAACAAAAACCTTAGGGGCACAAGAACTAGTAATTTTGGAATTTTCAAAGGACAAATAAACTTTTGGGTAGAATAATATGGAGACAAATAGGGGCAAATGAAGGGTTGCACTTAAGTGCTCTACTACTATAAAATAATCTAGTACTAATTAAACATTTTTCCAATGTGCTTGAGCACTTCTTGCCGTCATCATGTACTTGATAAGTGGGTATTTTAGAATTTGATATGCTAATTATATTAAAATTTCAGACTGATAGCCTGGCTTTTGCTTTGTAGGCAGCAGCACAGGGAAAAACCTTGCTGCACAGGAGCCGTGGGGCTTAAGACCCAGTGTCAGCTGTGTGGCTTTTTGATCTTATAAAGCTACTTCATCCTTTCTGTTTTTTTTCCCTCTTCTATAAAGAGTTGGGAACATTATAAGCTGTTTTTTTCAGGGCCTCCCTGATGGCGCAGTGAGTTAAGCAATGCACTGTGAAACAGAGTTCGATCCCTGCCACAGCCCGGGGGGGGGGGGACCCACATGGCGCAGCAGACCTCTCCTGCCTCGCCCACTGCTCCCCTCAGCAGTGTACTTCAGTCAGTCTACCTGTGTGCTCCCCACTCTGTCTGGTGAATAATACCTTCATAATACCATAATACCTTCATATAGATTGCAATGACTGTTACTGAATTTGCCAGGTCACCTCCCGTGACTCAGGCCTGTACCCCAGCTCTTGTATGCATAAATAAGTAAATCTTTAAATAAATTAAAAAAAGTTGGTTTTTCAAAAACAGAACTGTCAGCTAATTGTGGCACTCAAGCGATCCCCTTACATAGGGGCAGCCTGTGGGGTTACAAGAATCTACTAGGGCCTGATGGAGGCACAGAAGTCAGGGAGGAGAACCAGAGGGATTTGGGAGCTACTTCTTCACTTGTTTTTATCACTTTGGCATAAATCTTAACATTGTATATTTAGTTAAGACAGTTGTAATTTTTTTTTTAGCAGACTTCAAACCTTTATCATGTCTTTTGTGTTTTACCTGGCTCACTTTAAAATCTACTATTAGATTCTTTACAAAAGTCTACACTCTTCTTTCATCTCTAAATGGCTTCCCTCAAGCCCTGTGTCCAGATAAAACTGTTGTTATTTTTTACCAGTACAAAATTGTTTTGGTCCATTCCAAACATTACACATATGTCTGGTATATTATAGTTTAATAAAACACTTTATTATTTTTTGTTTTTAAATGTCCTTGCTTATTTTCTCACAATATAGCATTTCTTCCCTCAGGTGCAATCACCACAGCTTTGCTACCACCAATGTGCCCACCACACTCCACTGTGCTCCCTTCCCCCCACCCTCCCTTCTCTACCTTGCCATCTCCCACTGCCCCACTCCAGATAGTGCCCATTCAAACTTTCCAGATGTAAAACAGGGTAAACCGTGGGATAACATAGTTAGTTGGTGATACTAGGTTTGTCCTGTCCATCTGTCAGTTTAATAATGGATTTCCACTGTACTTGAGGTTTACAGATGGGCTTTTCAGTGGCTGATGACAATGGAATTCGGTGTAGGAGGTTGGATGTTAGCGCCTGCTTGCTCATTTAGGCAGGCCTACTATGAGGTAGCCTGGGCTTGGCATCTTCACACTCACCAGGGACACAACACTATAGTTTGGGTGGCATTTTTCTTTTTTTTTAAGATTTATTTATTTATGCATACAAGAGCTGGGGTACAGGCCAGAGTTTTGGGAGGTGAGAGGATTCACCAGAGACAGTGGGGAGCAGAACAGGCAGATGGACTGAAACACACTCTTAAGGGGAGTAGTGGGAGAGGCAGGAGAGGTCTGCTGTGCCATATGGGTCCCCTCCCTGGCCAGGGATCAAACTCGTGTTGCTGTGCCACAGATGATTCACAGTGCGGGACTCAACCCACTGCACCTGGGTGGCATTTTCTTCCCTTGTGGAGAGACAGGCAGTTTGAGGAATTTGCCATAAGTCAAAAACATAATAGATATTTGAGCAATATGCATATTAGTTATTACTAGTTTATGACTATTTTTCAAAATTACAATGTATTGCATGTTTATTGTAGAAAATTGAGAGACTAGGGATTCATGAAAACATAATACCTTCATATAGATTGCAATGACTGTTACTGAACTACCTTTGTTTCTATACACAGATGCATAAGTTGTATAGTTTTCATTCATAAAAGTAAGATATACTATTTTGTGAACAGCTTCTTTCAATTGTTGGCAGATCATGAACATCCTTAAATCTTCTGCAACATCACTTATTGGGTATGAAAGGGTCTACATTTTAATATTACAAAAACTTATAGTACCGTCAACCTGGAAATTTTGTAGTTGTAATAAATGTAATATACACCTTTGGGTTAAATATTTACACATTATATACATTTCTGTAATTTAAGATCCTCAAAATGCAACTGAAAGGTCAGGAACTTTTTTTTTTTTAAGATTTATTTATTTTTACATATAAGCACTGAGGTACAGGCCAGAGTCCAGAGCGGTGAGAGATTCACCAGAGACAGAGCGGGAAGCAGAACAGGCAGATCAAGTGAAACACACTGCTGAGGGGAGCAGCGGACAAGGCAGGAGAGGTCTGTTGTGCCATGTGGGTCCCCTCCCTGGCCGGCAGCAGGGATCAAACTCATGCTGCAGTGGCTGCGGTTTGCTTCATAGTGCGTTGCTTAACCCACTGCACCACCAGGGAGGCCCAGGTTAGGTACATTTTTAATGGATATATTATATATAGCCAAATTAGTCCCAGAAATAATATTATTTTACCATTTTAGAAAGGACAGGTTTAGGGGCCTCCCTGCCCGCTGCTCCCCTCAGCAGTGTACTTGTGTTGATCTGCCTGTTCTGCTCCCTGCTCTCTGTGGTGAATCCTCTCACCACCCCACACCTCTGGTCTTTACCCCAGTCCTTGTATGCATAAATAAATAAATCTTTAAAAAAAAAAAAAGAAAGGACAGGTTTATTAGGAAAGAAGAGTCTTGAACAGACACAAGTGGGAAATGATCTGCCTCTGAAAGCACAGGTTTGTTAGAAGAGATCCTGGTGTAGACCTTGGTGGGCAGTCTTGGGATGAGAACTGCCCAGAAATATTATTCTTAAGCCATTTCAGTCCCACCAGTAATAGATTTTATTTCTCTACATGCTAGTGTGAATATCATTAAAGACTTTGTTAATATGTTGCCTTCTTATAGTTGCAATTTATCTCTTTAATTCCAAGTGAGCTCAAATTCTTTCCATTTTACTATTTGAATTTCTTCTTTTTCTTAAATTTTGCTTTCAATACCACATTAGAAAAAGAAAGAAAAAAAAAAACAAGACCAAAGTTTGCTATTATTGTATCTTCTGTGAAGGGAGAAAAACATAATCTTTTGTGATAACAAATTGTGAAGTAAAACAAGTGAACTGGATGAGACACGTGGGCCCATCAGGCATATTTCATGGCGCTTGTCACCATGGCACGAACAGTATCATGCTTTTCTGGTCTTCATTTTAGTGCTCCTAACATGAGTCTCTAACAGACTTTAGCACTGTGCCATGGGCGAGAGATGAAGAACATGTCCTCATAGCCTAATTGATCTGACTTGAACTCCACAGGCAGTTCTCCCCTGACTCTTGGACGGTTGTGCCAACTTCCTGCTCCCTGAGGAGTTTCACCTGGATCACCTACATACTTTCAAAGCCAGCTGAATCGACCCTCTGCCTCCCTGCACCACTGTCATTCTGTCAGGAGTGTAACAATCTGCTCAGGGAGTACCGGTCTGTAAGGTTTAAATTTTCTTTCCAAATTCCTCCAGATTTTCTAATATTTTTCTAAATCAGACCTTTGTAATCCTCATAACCCTTGAATAACTACAATGTGCCAAATTCTCTTCTAAACTGGGAGAGGATCAAAGATAGGAGGAAAATAGGCCAACCCTGTTTTTTGACAATCACTAGAGAGATGGGCAGGTGGACACTCAGTAAGAAAGAAATTGGGCCTCTGTGGTGGCGCAGGGGTTAAAGTCTCAGCAGTGTCAAGCTACCACCAGCCAAGGTGGGCATGAGTTCTATTCCCGGCCAGGATGCTAACCCATATGGCACAGAAGACCTCTCTTGTCTTGCCTGCTGCTCCCCTCAGCGGTGTATTTTAGTAGATCTGCTTCTTCTGTTCCCTGCTCTGACTCTGGTGAACGTCTCACGCACTGCACCTCTGACCTACACCCAGCTCTTGTATGCATAAATAAATGTTTTTTTTTTTTTTTTAATAAAGATTTGGGAATGTTTGGTTGCTTGAAGAGGCAACATTTAACTTAAGACCTGAGAGGCAGCCCATTCAGATTCTGGAAATAGCATTCTAGAGAAAGGGTATGGTGAGGTCAGAGCACAGAAGACCTTAACAGACTCAAGCAGGGGAAAGATGGCCATTTGGTTGGCATCAGGGAATGATGTGTGGAAATAATGAATTTTATACTACACGTAATGGGAAATCTTTAAACACTTTTAAGTAGGAAGTATGATTTAGGTTTTTTTTAAAAAAAAAAAAACTGGTTACTGTTGGAAACTCAGTTTCTAGTGGGGCAAAAATGAAAATAGGGAGTCAGTTAATAAGACTATTGCAGTAACTCATCTGTAATATCAGGGTGGTGGCAGTGGAGAAGAGATCTAGTAGATTCAAAGTTTAGGTACATTATCCCTTCACTCAACCTCAAAATGCATGTTAATTGCAAAAATTCTTATTGGAGTTCTCTAGACAGTGCACTCAGTGACAGCCTTCATTCTCTGAATGCTCATGGCTATTGGGCACCTTCCTTGAAAACCTACACTTCTGTTCTCATCCCCCTTCTCCTCCTTCCAGTCCCCTATTCCTCCAGCTGGATGATTACCAAGAACGAGTTTTGTTTCTGAATTTGCATATGCCAGCCACATTTAAAATTAAAATTTATGAGTTTATTAGTAGTTCCTGAAATAAAATATGAGGACAAATGATCATTTCTAGGTCCAAAATTTGGAAGACTTGATAAAAGGGGGGACAAGATAACAGTATAAGAAAAAAAAAAAACAGTAAAAATTGTGCTCCTACTTTCTGGCCCTCACAGTCCCACAATTTAAACAAAAATTTCTATTACAATACTTAATACTTAAGGTACTGTATAACATACAGGTCAGACTGTATAAAATATTTTGCTGCTCTGAATTTGTAGGGAACATACGCTTCTCAAAAATATTTCTAACTCACTGTCAACACAAAATATTCACTATTTGCTAAGTAAGCAAATAAATAAAAGGGCTATCTACTCTCTTGCATTGAGAAATATCTTTGTAAATATTTAATGATGTTATGTCCATACTCTATGTTTATGGATTGTTTATGTTATAAACTATATGTTATGGAGTGTTTATTTACCTGCTCACCCCATCTCAATTCATATGTTGAAACCTTAACCTCTAAATGGCTGCACTGGCCATTGACATCTGTGGCCATCACCTGTGGCCTTGGTCTTAACATAGAGGGCACGGGGGTGTGAAGCACATGTGCCTGACTATGGACATCTGAGCCTAGAGGGCAGGTATATAAGGGCGGCCTTACTCAGAGACGGCGGAGCAGCTTCAAGAGTTGGAGCAAGAGCTAGGAGACCTGGAGAGAAAGCTGGAGAAAGCCCAGAGACAGCGATTCACAGGAGGCTCAACTTGCTGTCTCTATGCTGGCTTGTTTCCCCTACTTACTATTAAAACCAGTGAAAATGATGCTAAGGGTTCCAAAATTCTCTTTCAAATCATTGGAACCTATGATAAATTTACCTTGCCTGGGATGGTTGCAAAACAAGGTCTCTGTAAGGAGGTAATTAAGGTTAAATGAATAAAAGTGGGGCTCTGATCCAACAGGACTAGTGTTCTTATCCCTCTGTAAGACATCAGTGTGCGCTTTCTACATGCACATGCACTGAAAGGCGGGTTGAGCGCAGTTAAACTGCAACATAAAGGAGAGCTTGCACCAGGCACCTGTGGGCACCTTAATCTTGGACTTTTCAGCCTCCAGAAGTGTGAGAAAAAAAAACATTTTTTTTCATGCCATCCAGTGTGTGGTATTTTGCTGTAGCAGCCTGGATATAGTATATATATTTATATAGAACTTTGATGTCTAATAGATGCTTTTTTCTTTGAAAAGCTCTCTCTCACAGCCCTGCCTCCCTCCCACACTCCACCCCCCCCCCCCCAAATGCTTACAATCTACAATCCAAATTTAAGATGGTTTTTATTTTGGTACAATTAACAAAACACTAAATTTATAGTGGNCTCCCACAGCCCTGCCTCCCTCCCACACTCCCCCCCCCCCCCCCCAAATGCTTACAATCTACAATCCAAATTTAAGATGGTTTTTATTTTGGTACAATTAACAAAACACTAAATTTATAGTGGTTCCTCAGAGTTACCACACCTCATTTTTGCAAGAAGACTGCTGTGGTACTTTTGAGCATCCTGAGATAAGGAGGAAGGGTAGAGACTTCATCAGCTGCCTGTTTGTTGCCTTATGGGAAAAGCAAGAATTTTCACAGAAGCTACCAGCAGACTTCAACTTCTCATTGGTCATAATCATGCCACAGGCTCAAACCTAGCTGCAAGTAGAGCTGAGAAAGCAAGTATTTATCCAGTTCTTTTTCAGGGATGGCAAAGGAGAAAAGGAATGCAAAGATCTGCTGAATAATGTCTGTAATACAGGAAACTGAAGAAGCAGATCAGCTAATTCTAGAAAGAGAATCCTTGATTTAAGAGGCTTAATCATCCAAGATGGGGCTGCACACTTCGCATGGACTCTAGCCATCATCTAACACTAGTACCTCTTTGTTTCCATTAGCTAGGCTGCAGGCATTGTGTTAGGGTGTTTAAAGTCTATACCTATTCTCACCTGTATCTCTTAAAATAAAATGTTACTTTTCATCTATGTGGTATACTTTGGTTATATTGCTTTTTATTGCTGTTCTGCGTAGAGATAACATTGTAATACTTTTCTATTAATGAAAAATGTTAAGAAAGTGGCAAGTGGGATCTGTTCTAATTTGTGGCTATGGTTGATACCATAACTTGAGTTTATTAATACTATGCTCTGGCCAAAAACCTACCCCTAACTTACAACTGGCTAGTTTTCTAGGTTTGTTCCATATTTACTCTTCTTACTTAAAAATCAACTTTATTTTTCTTATTGAGATATTGGTTTACAAACTGTACATAATTTAGGACAAATCCTAGAATCATTGACTTTTAAATAAAATTTTAACAAATGAAGCAGGAAGTTGCTAAGTCTGCTGCTTGCTGGAGTGGAAAGTTCCTGCGGTGTGCTGCTTGCCCACAGTAGTAGCCATGGCTACTTTGACCACCCCCCACCCCAATAATAGTCTATGATAGGTGGGTGACAAGCTTACTCATACAAACTGTTTAAAACCTTACTATCCCTTCAATTCTGGACTCTGACTTTTGGGGACTATCCTACTGCACCTGCCAGTGTGACAAATAAATTTCCACCTCTCTGAGTGCCGCCTGATTTCCTGGGAAATTGCTATAACATTCCCATTGGTTTACAATATTATGTCAGTTTCTTGAGTACAGCTTCCTACTCCAATACTAATATATACATCACCTCAATTACTACAAAAGTTCTAGCGCCATTCACACTCTCAGAATGACCCCTCTACCTGTTCTCCCACTTTCCTTTCCTTTCTGGTAATGATCATTTTTTTTTCTGTCTACAAGTTATTTTTTGTTGTATTTTATTAGTTCATTTACTAGTAAATGATTAGTTTGCTTTATTTGTATTCCATATTAGTGAAATCATCCAGCAACTATTTTACTTTAACTTATTTTGCTTAGCATAAGCACTTCAAATTCCATACATGTTGCAAAAAGGGCAAGATTTAATTCCTTTTAATAGCTGAATAGTATTCCATTGAGTATATGTCCTATCCCACAATTTTTTAACCAGACATCCACTGATGGGCATTTAGGTTGTTTTTATAGATTGGCCATTGTGAATAATGCTTCTATGAACATGGGAATGCAAGCATTTTTTAAAATTAGTTTTTTCATATTTTTCATATTTCTAGGAGTGGTATTGCTATATCATATGGTCTATTTTTAGTTTTTAATGCAATTTCCATACCTTTTTCCAGAGGTTGCACCAGTTTACATTCCCACCAACAGTGTATGAGGATTCCTTTTTCTCCACACCCTCAGCAACACACATTGCTTCCAATTTCCTGGTACTCATTTGATTTCCTTCAGAGAAGGAAAGTACTTTCAGACGAGAATGATTCTGGTCAGTAACTTATTTATAATTAGATTGACTAGTTTCCAAAAATTTTTCCGCTATCTTTACATCAACACTAACAACTTACCACTCATGATCATATCCTTGAAATCCCTTAGAGCTAGCAGTATATTCAACATTATAGTCAGATCCTGTATGTCGATACCACAAACTTTTTGCATTGGTTATGATTATCATGTTGAATGGATATCATTGTGTCTGATTATTATGTTTCACTCCAGGTTACTACAAATTTCTCCATATCTGCTACAGGTCCTTTTAAAACTTGTTAGTCTTGTTGCTTTCAATGAAGCAGATTCTTTTTTTTTTTGGAATCTTTTTTAAAAAATTTAATTAATTATATTTGACATCATTTGTATTCCCCAGGGAGTACCCACCACCATTCCACCTGTGCACCATCACCTCAGTCCCTTGTGCTCTTTCTGCCCTCATCCCCGTCTTTGCCTTCCCCTCCACCCCGCCCCCCATAGTCCCTTTGGTTTATCTTGGATTTTTGGTCTTGTTTTTTGTTTGCTTTTGGTTATAAGTGCCAAATTCCTTGAGCTTATTTTTCTTTGTTGTTGTTGTTATTGCTCTTTTCATATTCCTAATAGTGAAGCCATCTGATATTTTTCTTTTGCCTTCTGAATTGTTTCACTGAGTATAATTCCTTCTTGTTTTTCCAAAATCCTAGCTCTGGTAGAGCAGGGCATGCCTGACTCATGAGCAATAACCATTAATGATTTTTTGCTTTTGTAGTCTTTAATCACTTTCATTTCAGTTCCAATTCCATCATTTGTTGTGACCTTTTACTAGCAATCTTAGCAGTGAATTTTATATGCTTTAAGGTCCATAATAAACAATTAAACATGAGATTAAATCAAGCAAAAGGGTAAAAGATGCGATCAAGAGATGTGTTAAACACAAGTCAGCTGGCTGTGTATAACATGCTGCAATGTGAGGAAAGTCACTATATCACGAGGCTATAGGAATTTGGGGACTACCATCCTACTACGTGTAGTCTGTCATCAAATGAAATATTTGTTATGTGATGCACGGCTGTAGTTGAGAAAAACTATTTCAACATAATCCCCAAACTTCTCTGTCCCTATAAGTAATACACTTCACTTCAAAAGCAAATTATTTTTAAACCTAAGGCTACTGTTTCTTTCTACTATCACAGGTAGTTCAGCTAGACTACATAGATGATTCAACTAAAAGTGATTTTCTCTCCCCCCACAAATTATGTTTAATGAGATATATCTTTGTATCTGCTCCAGAGGTTTTCTAAATAAATGTGCTTTAAAATGGCTAGTCTCTGCATAGTAGATGCATAAAACAAATTTTTTGCTAAGTTTTATGGTTATACTACATAAATATGAATTTGTTGTTTAAAAAGTTAAAAGATTATCAGCAAGTGTTTTCTTGTTTCAGGTATGTTCAATTTTTTAAAATTAATATTGGTCACATTTGAAGTACATTGCCCCCATTCACAAAGACTTAGAATGAGCAATAATATAAAGAGCAAACTAAAAAGAAAATCGTAAACTCAACTGGCATCCGTGAAATGCAGCAGTTAACTATAATTAAATTTACAATAATAAGACTCGGATAAGAACATAGAGATTCGAGGGGGAAACAGCATTCAACACCTGTACAACACAGCTATTGCTGTACTGAGAAAATAATTTATTAAATGAACATAATATGGGAATAGAACGATTATGAAAGTAAAAAAAAGTAAACTCTAAATATAAATACTAGTGGTTTACTTAATTAACAAGAACTTTTCCTGATCCATCCAAAACTTAAAATACAATCTTTTTAAAGGCCAGGTTTTCAAAGTGTGTGGTTCACTTTATGACATAGACACATAGCACTATAATATGTGAAATTTAGCAAAGATCATCCTGTTTTATTAGACTGAAAATTGTATTAACAAATGACCATCCTTTTCAAAATCTAGACTATTTTAAATGGACAAGTAGACTATTTTATATTCTTTGTCTTTCAGAAGAGTAAACATTTCTAATACATATGTCCACTTTGTGGAAAATATTCTGACAGCACACTTGTGCATTTTCACAAAGACTTTAAAATCGTACTTTGGTAAAAAGCAGTCTTTTTTTTTAGCTTTAAGATTATCAACAGCCAATAAATATGTTAAACTATGTCCGTAGAATTTAAGCAACCACATCTTAATATATACATCGAGATACTGAGAAAGTTTGTTAGAAAGGAAAAAAACACTGGAGATTATTTTATTTCCCCACTAAGTTTCACTTGGTTTTAACAAAGCATATGTAGTTCAATATTTATAACTGGTATTTCAAAATGCCAAGATGACTACAATCCTTATTAACAGCATATGCAAAACAATAGAAGTAGAAAACAAATGACTAAATTCGTATGATAAAATGAAATAAGGCACTTTCAACAATATGCGAAGCATAAAGCTGACTCACAGACCCTACAAGACTTTTCTAAAAAGTAAAAGAGTAAAGGCACTACATAATTCTTTTTCATAACTCCAATTATTAATTTACCAATTAAACTTGGCACAAAAATTTAATTATCATAAAGTGCATCATTTGGCTAAATATATTAAAAAAGAAAACCAATCATTATACACTATAGAAACATTCACATATGAAATAAAAATGCCATGCCAGAATTCAACATAGTTAAGAACTTTGTAGTAATATGGCTTTTTATTTTTATTTTTTAAATTTACTTAGAATCTATAATATATTTTCAAAAGAGTATGTCTTCATTATCAAATAGAGGTAGTGTCTGGAAGAGGCAAACTCACTGATTCTACAGGTACAGATTTCAGATAAATATATGTGGTAAATAAACAAGTACAACACAATAAACTGGATAATTATAGTATTTTTATATCAATGAATTAACTTTGAAACTCATGGCTATTTTATCACTTAACTACATTATTATATTTCTTTTAAATAGTTTTCTTTTGTTCCTAGAAAGTTTTCTTCCTCTTTTAAATAGTAACGTTTCAAATAAGCAGTTTTATTTGGATATTAATCATATCAATATCTAAAACTCATCTCTAACACTAATTTAACCCACTATTGAAAATGTATCATGTGAGAGTTACAAAGAAGTATCTATTAAGTAGACATAGCAACATGCAATTATTGTCCATTTGTCCATTCTTAGTGATTTAAACACACGCACACAACACATGCACCCATTAGTTTGGAGCAATATACTAGCAAAACACCAAAATAATTTCTGTGGGCCTTGATAACAGAACTCTAATAACTAGAATTTTTTAGTGTATTAAATACAAAGGTTGGATAAAACAATTTAAAGCAGCAGTGAATATATTTTCTATTTCAATAACTTAAACCTTTTTTTATATAAACTTTATACATGTCCATTCTAGCTATTTCCTGTAAATATTCCAGTCTATTCTTTTTCTTTTTAAATATTTGTCATTCTATTCTAAATTTGCTAGAACATAAAACTGATGGGAACTTCTTGTGATGAATTAGTCTTCTTCAGTATTATATGCCACTTCTGCTACTTCTATCTCTGACATAGAATTTTCAGGTTCACTAACACTTAAGCATGGATTATTATCAGCTCTACAAAAAAAGAGAGAAACATCAATGAAGAGATTGCATGTATACTATTTCATTTCACTATTACCTTTAAAATCTTTTACCTTAGATAAGGAATAATGAAATATTCAATGGAAAATATCTAATGGAACATTTAAATTCCATTAGAAATTAAATATTTTAAAATTATTGTTGCCATATAACAACTTAGGAGATAATTTTGAACTCTTTTAGTTCTCCCCAGAACCATTTATCAATAAAAATCTACTTTGTAATTTTTCTTTTATAATTTGTTCTCATAATTACAGGTTAACCTTTATTACTAAAGTAGTAATAATTACCTTGGGTTTATATGCAATAAAAATTTTGTGTTTTCAAATATAGTATCTTTTCATCATTCTGATTAGGTAAGGCAGGATGACTGCTATTATAGTTCCCACCTTTTAAATGGAAAAAGAGTAACATCAAGGGAGATTAATTTTTCAACACTAAAAAGTGAATACATTAACTGAATCAGAGCCCACTTAGTTCAGATATAATTTCAAATTAAGTAATAAGAAAACCTACAGTCTGGACGCCAAAGACTCATTTTTAGGAACAGTTAGAATATCTATAATCTTTCTCTGCTTGAACACAATTCGTGATACAATAACAACAAATTCATAAAATGATACAGGGTATTCTCTAGTCAATCATTCAGATGATTAGGCTATAGTAAATGAAACATTATATACCTAGAGTCTTCATCCAAGACTTCTTGGTCAACCTCCAGTGCAGAGGACTCCACCTTTAGTATCTGTTCTTCTGTTCTTGACACCTGAAGTGATTCTTCAGGTTCTAAGGATAATGTTCTAAAAGTAAATGACAGCAACAAGTTACTTTCTATGAGTAAAACATATGTATGTTTATTTTTGCAAACATATGTAGCTTTAGTAATCTTTAGCTCTTAGGTCTTAACGCAATCATGGCTAACAAAGTGTTAATTTGGTAACAGAGAAATCAGTACTTAATTTAAAATGAGTTCAGCATCAACTCAATGCATTTTGCAGCGAGAAAACCACAACTTTCATATATGAAAAGCTGGCATAAATAAGTAACAATACAAAAAGATATGGCTAAAATAGTTATTTATCTTATTGAGTAGCTGTTACTAATTTTTCTGATTTTTCCCATTCATTAAATGTCCAGTGTCTCCTAAATAAAAAATTAAAAGATAGTTTTGCAATCTAGAGAAGTGTACCAACAGTCTATGACTTTTATAATCAGAAATTTCCTAAATCACATTAAAATACAAAGGACAGTTATGCCAGAGTATTAAGAAATGAATCAGACTGAAAATATAAGTATCACACCACACCTGAGTCTGTTCTCTAGCATGTCTATATGAAGCTGCTTCTCAGTGAGCAATTTCTTCAGTGATTCTACTTCTTTTTGTTTTTCAAGTAGTTCTTTCTGAAAACGGTAGTTTGTCTCTTCTAAAGTTTCACAGAAAGCCTTAAAACCAAAAAACACATTCAGGAAAAGAACAAAATTACTTATGCAGTGCTTCAATCAAGAGCATAACTGAAGAGTCATGGATAATTAACTCACAGTATGAAATCCAAATGATTTCATCACACTAACCTCTGAGATCTCTGCTATCTTGCTCTCTTAGTCCCTACCTAAGCGGGAACTTTAACTACAAGTTCCTTTTCTTGAGAATTAAACCCATATGCCTGAAGTGAGTATGTAATATCTCTCTAATTAGAATTAGGATGAAGATAACTAATAACTACTGTTTTAGTTTCCATTCTCCTATATTCATGTAATTTTAGATGATTACACTCTTATTTTTTTAAAGATTGATATTTTACTTATTTATGTATGTAAGAACTGGGATATAGGCCAGAGGTGCAAGGGTGAGAGGATTCATAAAAACTGGGCTACTGATTCCATTTGTATTAGCTCAGCATACATGTTACTAATAACTTTTTTAAAAGCAACTTCAACATTACTTTGTACTTGCTTATTTATTTTAACTTAAAAATGACATACTATTCTTTATATCCAGGATACTAACCACTGCTAAAATAAAGACTAAAACAAAAAACAAAATTATACTACCACAAAGAATGATGGCATGAAAGAATTTTGATTGTGTATCTTGATGAGGGTTTCAGTTCTGCTAATGAATTATATAAAATTGCTCCGAGTTATCTATCAATCCTTTCTTGTTCTTGGCTGTTTTAAACCTTCACCCCTGAGAGGTCCTTACAATTATGTTACTACTACTACTACTGAATCGAACTATATCTGCATTCTACTGTTGTTCTCAAGAACAGCAGACTCTTCAAATAAAGCCTTATTTCCTTTGGAAGCTTGCTTTATCACTTACACTCTCCCTTATAATTTTAACCTTTCTCCTGCTTTTGGCCTCTAAGTTTACTTAAAACTTTACAAAGCTGAAGAAATAAATCCTAGAAAAAAAGTAATAATCAATCCCTTCTCAAATATGATGTAGAACACTTAATTTGTGAAGTACAAGAAGCTCAAAGAATTCAAATTATGAGATCTGTATTTCGATTTATCACAATCAAATTATTGAGAGAAAAGAAAAAAATCTTGAAAATAGTGATGACAAAAGGACTCATCATATACATGACAACAACAATTTATTTAAAGGTTCATTTCAGAAATAAGGAGACCAAGGAGAGTGGAATGACACAATGTACTGAAAGTAAAAAAAAAAAAAAAAAACAAAACAGAAAACCAAAAAGTCTGTCAATAAAATTATCCTTTACCAGTGAACATTCTTAGATAAACAAGATTGTGAGAATTGGTTGTCAGCAGGCCAACCTTACAAAAAATACTAAAGAAAGTACTTTTAAATTATTTAAACAATCAATTTAAAAATTTAAATAAAAATTAATTTAGGGCCTCCCTAGTAGCGCAGTGGGTTAAGCAATGCCCTATGAAGCAAACCACAGCCACTGCAGCATGAGTTCAATCCCTGCTACCAGCCAGAAGGGGACCTACATGGTGTAGCAGACCTCTCCTGCCTCACCCACTGCTCCCCTCAGCAGTGTGTTTCAGTCAGTCTGCCTGCTCTGCTCCCCACTCTGTCTCTGGTGAATCCTCTCACCACCCTGGACTCTGGCCTGTACCCCAGCTTTTGTATGCATAAATAAATAAATCTTTAAAAAAGTTAATTTAAACAATTTTAAAGCCTTGAGGCTGAAAGAATGTATACTAAATATCAATCCAAAGGAAGACATGAAAAGACCAGGAAATAACAAATATATGGATAAATATAAAAGTGTATAGCGTATTTGTATGACGTATTTTTTCTCACTTATTCACATAAGTCCATTAAAAGATAAAGGAGTGTAAAAAGAAATTATGATGTGGGCCTCCCTGGTGGCGCAGTGGGTTGAGCAACACACTATGAAACAAACCGCAGCCACTGCAGCACATGTTCAATCCCTGCTGCCGGCCAGGGAGGGGACCCACATGGCACAGCAGACCTCTCCTGCCTCACCCACTGCTGCCATCGGCAGTGTGTTTCGGTCAGTTTGCCTGTTCTGCTCCCTACTCTGTTTGATGAATCCTCTCACCTCCCCCGCCTCTGGCCTGTACCCCAGCTTTTGTATGCCTAAATAAATAAATCTTTAAAAAAAAAAAAGAAAGAAATTATGATGCTGCACTATTGGGTTTACAAATATAGATGTAAAAAACACAAAAGCAGTCACACAAAGGGGAAGGAAAAGGAGCTATACTGGAGCCCTTTTTTATTCAGTGGAATTTTAATATAAAAATATTTATGTCACACAATAGTATGTAGTGAAGGAAGACGACCAAAACAGATGAGACAGAAAACATTGCAAAATCACAGATATAAAAGGCAGAGATATCAGACTGATATTAAGACTCACTTATGTATAAGAGAGAGTCCTTACATGGAATGACACAGACTGAATATAAAAGGATAGAAAAAGATACACTACACAAACAGTAATCATAAGAGGTATAGCAAACAAATCTGTGTGATAATGAAATAAGGGTAGGTAGGTAGATCAATGGAAGATAATTTCGAGTCTAGAAACAAACTTTTATACTCACTTGACTTTTGATAAAAGGTGTCAGCATATTTCAGTATAGGTACACAATGTAGAAGAAAATCTTTGATCTTATGATACAGCATAAGCTACAGTTACTGCAGCATGAGTTTGGTCCCTGGCCAGGGAGGCAGTGACTGTGCTTCATAGTGCAGTGCTTAACCCTTTTACAAGAGAAATAGCCCAAACGGGGTAAAAAACTTGAGAACTCGACATTCTCATTTAATGGCTAAAAACATGAAAAAATTGATCAGCATAAAAGATTATTAGGGAAATGTAAATTAAAATCACAATAAAGTAGCACTATACAGCCACGAGAATGGCTATAATATCAAATACAGATAGCATAAAAATATTTGTGAGCACGGAGAAATAAGAACTCTCACATACTCTGGGTATGTAAATTAGTATAGCCACTTTTATTTTTTATTATCTTTTTTAAAAGATTTACTTATTTATGAATACAAGAACTGGGGTACAGGCCAGAGGTGCGGGAGGAGGGGAGTAAGAGGAGTCACCAGAGACAGAGTGGGGAACAGAACAGGAATATGTCCTGAAATACACAGGGGAGCAGTGGGCGAGGCAGGAGAGGTCTGCTACACCATGTGGGTCACTTTCCTAGCTGGCGGCAGGGGTTGAACTCATGCTGCAGTGGCTGCGTTTTGCTTCACAGTGCGTTGCTTAACCCGTTGTGCCACCAGGGAGGCCCCTATAGCCACTTTTAAAAATAGTTCGCAAGTTTCTTTAAAATGTTGAATGTATTTGTCATATAACCAAACTATTCCACCACTATGAATTAACCCAAGAGTAATGGAAACATGTCCATGCTAAAGCCTTCTAGGGGATTCTCATAGCAGTGATAATAGTACAAAACTGGACATAATCCAAAACTCCCTCAACTGGTGACAGGACAAACAACAAATGTGTGTGTGTATACATATATATACACACATATATACATATACCTACATACAAAGGGAAGCCATTCAGTAATAAAAGTAATGAACTACTGATAAGAGTCATTGAAAAGGGTGACCCTGAAAAGAAGCTAGATGCAGATTATATATAATGTATGCTGTGTATTATACATACTGTGTATATATATTAAATACTGATTATGTATAAATAAAATTACTATTTAACACACACATACACACACACAGAGTATACTTCAATTTGCATGAAATATCCCAGAAAGTGTAAATCTATAAAGAGTGAAAGCAGATTATCTGGGGCTAGCAGTGTAGACTGACTGCAAAATGGTTTTCAGGAATATATTTTGAGTTGACTACAACATTCTAAAATGCCAAAGCCTTCTAGGGGATTTCATGCTCTACTACTGGATTATAGTATAGTGATGGAGGCACAGCTCTATAAGTTATTAAATTATATATTTACAATGATATATAGCATAGAGCAAATGGGTGAATTTTACGGATGAAAATTTTACTTGAAGAAAGCTGTTTTTTAAAAAAAACAATGCCATTCATTCTAATACAAAGAACTGACTCAGTTTAATCAAAAACATTACAAGTCTAGCAATTAAATCTGTTCCATTTAAACTCCATTAAACATTTGGGGAAAAACTAAATCCTACCTAGTCCATTATTACCAAATCTATTTTGTCCATCTAGCCAACTGCTTTGAGAAATAGGCCACTTGAGCACGTCAATTAATGCAATTTGAGTAGCATCAAGCTTGACTTGAATTGGTAAAAAGACAATAAAGTTCACCTCTAAATATGTTTCAAATTGACTTTAACTGAAGGTTCTTTGATGCTCAGATAGAAGAAACTGCAGCATACGAACAGAACTTTTAACTTTAAATAAAGAATTTCCAAATAGTTCTTTTAAACAGCGAAAGAGAAAGTAGGATTAAGTTTAGAACTGCATTGATTATATGACATGTTTGAATTTTCATTTTTTCACTGAACTATGTAACTAGTTATGTATGCCAATGAAAGAAACCTTTGATTCAAATATTAAAAGGTTTTGGTGTACAACTGGCATGGTCCAAAGTTATAATATTCTGTGGGCTATTCCCTTCAAAAAACAATGTCGTTATTGTACTATATTATTTGTTCCCCTTTTCATGTGATATGTAATACAGTACTTACCCTGCTTTCTTCGAGGCTATCAAATGGACCTGGTGGATCATCCAGACAAAGAAATTCTCTTACTGCAAGGCTTTTCAAAGGAAAAAAAAAATTAGCTAGGTTGTAAGTATATAAAAGATAACAAAAAGCAGAAGTTACTTTGAAGATATAGTGTTAAGCAAGTTGGTTCTGCTGATGCACCAAAATAAGCAAGTTAGTTTTAAAGAAAAAGGAGAAATTTTGTAATCAAGACACATATATAACACTTCTGAAAACAAAGAACAGAAAAATACTTACTGTAGTTATTAATGACATAACAATATGAAAATGACCTCAGACAGCCTAAAGCAATAAATATATTTTACTAAAACAGACTGTGCAACATCAGACTTTCCCCCTGCATCCGTCTTTACATATCCTTCACTTTGACAAACTGAGTTATATGCTGTCCCTGGTTTTGGACTTGTGCCTATGACTTCTGAATAGTACTGATGGTGAGAGATATAACCTGGAAAGAAAATGTAGGAAAGTACTATGTTGGTTTAATAGATTGACTTTCAAATCATAAATGGATATGTGATAACCTCAGACTTTTAATATACCTTTTTTAATTATTTCTTTTTGACTCATAACAGCATTTTAAGGCTTTCAAATCCTACTTCCTAGTTCCTGTATCACTTGATTTTTGCCCTTCTGTGTTTACTATCTTTATCATACCAAGTAACATTTTATAAAATCACTTATTTTGTTCAAATAGAAGCCGAATATCTTCAAATGACTTCTAAGATCAAATGTATATACCCTCACTCTGTCACATTCATCTTAGTATGGTATAGGGCAAATACTAACTCTTCAATTCCCTACCTTCAATGTGTATTTTACAAAGTCCTTTATTAAGGAATTTCTTATACTGAGAAATTAAAAAATGCTACCTCTGCCAACAAAAAAGATAATGGGGACCCTAGAATAAACAAGACATATCTTATTTCAAGTTCAATTTAAATTGTCTGTTCCCTAAATATTTGATGATATGAAGAAAGTAAGTAGGCAAGTAGATGCAAGGCATATCAAATTCTTTCATGTGAGGTTTCTTAGAATCTTAAAACTCTAGGAAAGTCAAATGAAACCTTTTTCCAACTTATCTGGTCAAGTCTTTCTTTTCCTGAAACACTTATGAATAAACCACTGTTCTAAAGTATGTAGTTTTAGAAACCATATAGCAATGCCTACCTCAGAGATGGAGTTCAATTATCAGCAACTGAAAAATGATACACTTAACACCCTTTAGATGTGATTGTGAATGTTCAGAGTTAACCAAACTCAGACTTAAATGTACTTTCACTATTCAAAAAAAAAAAAATCAGGAAATCACAAGGTTGAATTTATTTATGTGATTCATAGTATTTAATATTTACTAGCTAGAATATAGCTATATGATAAATTTGACTTCAATTCACCACATTTTCAAAACAGACATGAGTCTACGGCCATACCACCCTGAACGCGCCCAATCTCGTCAAAACAGACATGAAGGTTTACTGAAAAAGGGAGAAAAAGATAGGCAATGTGCTGACTTCTTAGTTTAAAAGTCTTCTTTTATGGTATAACATATATTCAAAGACTTTATGATTTTAGAGTTCGTTGTTTTAATTTCTGCTTTGTGTATTTGAACTAACATTTTCTTTTGAGAAAGGTAAAATATATATAGACAAGTAGAGAGCACCCATGTTCCTACAACCTAAAGCAGACAATTGGTATTTGTCATATTTGTGTCAAGTTTTTTCTATATAAAAAGTACAATAGCAAATATGAACAGTTCTGTTATTCCTCCAACAGTATTTAAGCATGGATCCTGTGTCAGCTCTGTGCTAAGCACTGTACACATTGAAAAGTGAGCAAAAGAGCAATGGACACTTCTATTATATGTGAACCTTCCACGCTGGAGAAATACAATCAAATAATCACAGAAATAGTTACAAATTGAAATACTATTAAAGTACTGATCAGCCTTTCTCAGCTGGGACTCAATGCAAATTAAACCCAACTGACCATGATTTAATGGCTATTTCCTTAGTTCTCTTGAGACTGGTGGGATAGCTAGTATCACCTAGATATTATCAAAGTTAATTCATTACAAACAATAAATATCTTAAGGCATTAGGAGCTGACCCTCAGAACCAGAAGAAAAGGACTGGTACAGAACTGACAGAGCCTTTGGTGGTGGTGATGGTGGGAGGCGGCAGGAAGGTGAAAGAAAGACTGGTTAGGAAAGCCAGTTGTTTAAAAATTGAAGTTTGTGTTGAAATCTAAAGGATGTATAAGAGTTATTTAGGCTAGGGCTGAGAAAACTAGTTTGAAGGCCCTAAGGGACAATGGAGCAAGGTGATTTTAGAAAATTAAAAGACTGATATGGCTGATATAACTGAATGGGGGTGGGAAGGAATACTAAAACATGCAGTTGGAAAGACTATAAATAGAAAGGGACCAGAAATAATGACTGTCAAACTGTATTCTAAAATATTACCATGAATCCAATGGGTTACAGAAGCAAGAGTGGATGAAGAAGGAAGTTTCTGCAAAAATTAAGGTGAGAGCTTAACAGCTTAGACTACGGTGGTAATGGCAGAACTAGAAAAACAGATTTGAGTGGCGTTTAAAATGTAAAGGAAGGGATAAGGGTAATGAGGGCTACGTCAGGGATGACTTCCAGGTTCTGGGTAAATGACGATGCTGGGGAAAATGTCTGGAGAGTAAGCATTTAAGTCTGAGGTCACTGAGATATCTGTAGTAAATACTAAGGAGGCGATTACTAATATGAAGCCAGAGTTGAGAGAAGGCATCTGGTTTGTAGTTCGCCTCAGAGGATGGGTAGAGATATCAAGAAGCCATCAAACTTATGCACACACACTAAGAAGTAAGATGTAAATGCACAGTAAGTGAGCCATAAGATGCCATACGCAAAAGACTGAAAAGAAAGGGTAGGTAAAGTGAGGCAGGGTAGTTTTCTTAATAGATGAAATACTGCTGGGGATAGTTACTGACATAGGTATCTAAAATATGTTGGCGATGCACTGTAATGCTCTTTTCTTAACTTAAAATGGTTGTGCTATATCTGATAATGTAAGTTCCAAAACTAGATGCCAAGTTGATAAAAAATAATAAGTAATTCTCTTGTAAATATAGTAAGAAGGAAAAATTCAGATGTATCTTTTCTTTCCCTTTATAATGTTTTTGGTATTTCACTTCACTATAAAATTAACCCAATTTCACAATTTTTTCATTATTTTGGAGAAATATAAAGAATATTATTCTGAACATTATACAGTATTATTTTAACCAAAACCCCATAATATGTAGGTCACTTTGTTCAAATAATTGCTAAGATACTACAATTGAGTTTGCAGTTGGGTAACCGGAGTATATAACATTGCATTTTTAACTTTGCTGACTTTTTCAAAGTGTAACCAAAAAAAGCAAAATATACCTTTATTAAGGAGGAAAATAATTTTTTTGCTATTTTATATGTTTGTGGTTGATTTTCCAGATTTATTTGAGTTGCTAGAATGCATCTTTATAACCTATTATTTTGTTACATACCAGTTGGCAATGTCCTTGTGAGCTATTAGATTTTGAAGAAACGCTTGTAATCCTAATTGTCTATCTTCTAAAAAGTCGGTATTGTAATTATCTTTAAACCAGCGTTTTGGTGGAAGTGCTAATCGAAAGCCTGGGAACATATCTTTTAACTGAAAAAGAACAAAGAAAATACAATATTCAACTCAGTTATATTAGTTGTACAAAATCTATCCTGTTGACAGTGTGAAATTATTCATAAGCTTAAAAGAATATAATAAAATTCAGCTAAGCTTCTTACATCTTGTTTATTTCTTCAAGTTACCAGTTGTATAATACAGGAGTTACAGTTGCTCTGAATCCTTGTCAACACTTGGCATTGTCTGTCTTTTTAATATTAGTCATTTTAAGTGGGTATGTAGTAGCACTTCCTTTAGATTTTAATTTGTACTTCTCTGCTGACAAACTAATATCTTCTCGTGCTTACTTGAATCAACATATTTTCTTGGATTAATTCCTTATTCAAATGTTTGACCCCTTCGCTTAAAAAAAAAGAAGGGTTGTCTTTTTATTATTAAGTTATGAGTTCCTTACATATTCTGGATACAAATTCTTTGTCAGATTTTTGTATTACAAGTATTTTCTTTCAGACTGTGGCCTAACTCTTCCTTTTAACAGAACATATGCTTTTAACTTTACTGAATTCATCCTTTTTTTTTATGGTTTATGCTCTTTTTCCTAGGTCTTATCTAAGAAAACCTTGCGCATTCCAAAGTTGAAGAGATTTGCTTCTGTTTTATTTTTTTTTCCTGGAAGTTTATAGCTTAGCATTTATACTTTGGTTTTTGAAATTTATTGGTACTTTATTATTGTTTTTCCTGTGGATTACCTTCTAATATCACCCTGATATTATTTGCTGTATTTTTCACTTTTGGGTATACTTTTTTGGGGGGCTACTTTATTTATAAGGGTTTAAATATATTGAAGTTTATTATTAATCTTCCCTGTTTCATAACAGAAGCAGATTCTAGGTGGTCTTGTGATCTTTACTCCTGGTGTTGCTTCTGTGATTCTGCCATGTTACATAGCAAAAGAGATTTTGAAAATGCTAATTAGGATTTCTGATCAGTTGACCTTAAGATAGGCAATTATCTACATGCATCTAATCTTATCACATGAGACCTTTAAAAGTAGAGTAGGTTTTTCCTGGCTGGTAGTAAAAGAGAATGTCAGAGGGCCTAGCTTGCTGTTTCTGGCTTGGAAGATGAAGGGGCCAGGGACAAAGATTCTAGAGAAGTCTTTCTGAGCTAAGGCCAACCATCGCTGATAACCAACAAGAGAACAGGGACCTTGGTCCTATACCTATAAGAAACTGAAAGCAGCCAAGACTCCAAATGAACCTGGAAGCTGGCTCTTCCACATAGCTACCAGATAGGAGCCCCACTAGTCTACAGCTTGTTTTTGACCTTGTTTGACTTAGCATCAAACCTAGCTTGTCTACAAATGCAGTAGGTAATAAATGGGTGCATTTTAATGTCTTTCAAATTCACAAAATTATATAAACATATCTGTTAGCAATTTTCACATTTCTATACTAAAATAACTACTTTCCCTTTCCAAAAGGGAAGTTAAATGCAAAAGATGGGACTTCAGATTAAAGTAGAATGAAATAATTTTCTTATGAAGTAGAAAAGATTTGACTTCACTCAAATAATAAACAAGGAAGAAAAAGTCACACATATAAGAATTTTAGGTGACAGAATAACTCAATATTTAAATGTCAATTTTAAATTACAAAGTACTTACTTTATCATTAAGCCTAGAAAAATCAGTGTATCTTCTGAAAACTACCCAGCTTTCTTCTGGGGTTTTCCTTACTAGTATTTTATATACCTATACAGAGAGAAAGATATGTAAAATTCAAACTATTATTTTAAAACTTTTACTTGACAACCCAAATCATCACAATATGTAAAAAAAAAAATCAGAAATCATTTATCATCAAATAATGTAGGCACCACGCAAGATTTTTTTCCTTAAGAAAGATGAATATGACAAATGGTATCTCTGTGCATTACCAGTGTGCTTTTTCTGTGACACTAGTAATGAACTCATCAGTCTGCAAAGCTTTATTTTATGGCAGCATATTCTAAAGTTGATGGATCAATCATGATTGAAAAACAGTCACTCTTGCCATAGATAATAAATATAATGTTTAAATTCAATGACTACCAAAGTTTTCAAATATATTTGAGGCTTTAATCTAGTTGAAATGTAAACTAAACACACCCATATTAGATAAAAGTTTACATTGATACAATTATGCACAACTGCTTGTTATTAAATAGAAAAACCTGGTTGAAGCAAGTCAATTTATTTTAAAAAGAACATAAGAAAAATAGGTTTTCTTTCTTATAAGTGTAATTTTAGAGTTTATTGTGAGGAAATACCACTTACAACAGAATCTCAAGAGAAACACCTCTTGATGGTTTTTAGTACAAGTATTTTGGGCTAAGCTAAATACATGGGACATAGGAAGTGCTAAATACTTTGCTGAATGAGCAAAGTTCTCTAAACTCTCTTTCAGTGTTATTGCTGTGTAGTAAGTTTCAACTGTAGCTATAGAGCTGCATTCTAGCATGTGGCTACTGAACACTTGAAATACGATTAGATCAAATTGAGATATAATGTAAGTGCAAAATGCATACTAATGTGAAGACATAAGATGGAAAATGATGCCAAAATACTTCATTAGAATGACTTTATACTGGTTACATGTTGAAATCATATTTTGGATACATTAGGATAAAGAATATTTATAAACAAAAATATAATTCTGTTTCTTTTTTACTATTTTTTTATATGGCTACTAGAAATTAAAATTACAAATATGATTTGTGGCTCACATTATAGTCCTATTGGACAGAGTTGTTCTAGCGAAAATTCATTACACAGAGAGTACATATTATCCTTATCATTTAATTTTTTTTTCTTTTGTACAATTCTCTTTAATCATTTTAAGAGGGAGGATCAGCAAGGACTAAAGAGGAATCCTTTAGCTTTGGTGTAAAAAGCAATTTGCCTTTATAACATGTAAACAGGTGTGGAAGATCATCTGGATACCTTCTAAAGTCTCCAGAAAGTCCTGATCTAAGATAGCTCTAATGGGACAAAGGGGACATTCTTTTTAGGGGCTACCATGTCAAGTAAAAGGGATATATCAGTTTCAGAACTATGGAGTATTAAGTAATTGATGCATGACAAAAGCCAACTTCAGGTTTATCTGTACATAACCTACATTGACTTTTTTTTTCCTGTTTTGAAAAAATGAACCCTGTCTTCTAACTAAATTACGTCCCGTAATAGTCCCTGAATACTCATTTCTGCAGGGAAGTCAAAGTACAGAATTCTGTGTTTTAGCTTATGTAGAAAGTTCTCTTCCCTTTCTACATGTTTGAACAGTACTTTCAACAACAGCTTTATGGACAGACAGAACTAACCATTCCAAATAGCAGTTACTGGTTTACTCCATTTGAGACTTACTATGTACTACTATTTTTTAGGTACTCCTTGTTTTAGGATTTTAAAGTAAATTATTACATGCAGAAACACATTTAATTGTAAAATACATATAGAAAAGTACACAAATTATAAACATAAGTATTTAACTACTGAATTCTCACAAAGTGAACACACCCATGAAACTAGAATCAGGATCAGGAAACAAAACATTACTAATATAAGAAGGCTTTCTCATGCCCTTTCCCAATCTTACTCATGACCCATCCTAGTCACTTTTTATTTTTAATCAATCTTTCAGAAGACTCTACACTATGTAAGAACTCACCAGAAGTTCTAATATTTACTTCAGTTAAGAGATCAATTGAAAAAAGTTTATCTAGGAAAAATTATTTTACATAAACTTCAAGCTTCTATCTCTAGCTCATACCACTCCTCTAAACTCATGTATCTACACACACACAAAACACGTGTGTACACTCACATGCACATATATACATTTCCATTTTGATGTCTCATATCTCACACTTGAGCATGTCCCAAACATATATTGATCTTCCCCTCAAAACTGAATTAAAAGACATCCTCATTCCTTTCATTGGTTAAGTCAACAACTTTGGGATCATCTTTGATTTTTCTTTCTCCTCCAGTCAATTTCAAGGCTCTAATTTCAAAATAGATCCAGAATCTTACCACTTATCAGGACCTCCTCCACCACCTTACTCCATTTATGTCATCATTTCTCTAGTGAATTAGTGCAAGAACCTCCCGTTTCCATTATTCCTCCACAAAATCTAATCCCAATTTAGCAGTCAGCAAAGCCTTTAAAAAAATTAAGTTAGATCAGGGTGACTCTTCCTTTTAAAATCACCTTGAAGATTTTCATCTAAAGTGGAGTAAAACTTTTAAATTAAAAAAATGTATATATCATTTATTTTTGTATGTTTGACTTTTCCTTTCAGGTGTAATTCCCATAAAATTCCCACCACCAAATCACCTGTGAAGCATCACCAGTCTCTTGTGCTTTTCCTACCCTGTTTTGATCCCTCTTCCTCCCCACCCCTGCTGAATGTCTCCAATTCATAGTGTGCTTGCTAATTTTGCCTTTTTTTCCCTTCCCCTACCTCCCTGCTTTGTTTTTCTATATACCTCCTATAAATGAAGACATTCAGTGTTTTTCTTTCCTTCTGATTTATTTCACTGAGCATAATCCCTTCCAGTTCCATCCATGCTTCTGTGAATGGCATGAATTTATCTTTTTTTCTTGATCCAGTCACCTGTTTTTGGATACTTAGATTGTTTCCATATCTTAGCTATTGTAAATAGTGCTGCAGTGAACACAGGAGTGCAGGCTTTTTTTGAATCAATGATTTTGTGTCCTCTGTGTAGATTCCTTGGAGTGGAATTGCTAGGTCATATGGTAGATATATTTTTAGTAATTTGAAGGTCTCCACACACCTTTCCATAGTGGTTGGACCAATTTGTATTTCCACCAGCAGTGTAAAAGGGTTCCTTTTTCTCCACATCCTCAACAGCATTTATTGTTAGTTTTTTTTTTTTTTTAACGTGGGCCATTTATACTGTTGTGAGGTGATAACTCTTAGTGATTTTGATTTGCATTTCCCTGGTTATAAGTGATGTTGAGCATTTTTTCATGTGCCTATTGGCCATCTGCATTTCCTCTTTGGAGAAGTGTCTTTTTAGCTTTTTAACACAGAGTAAAATCTAAAGGCCTTATCTGGTTTGCGTGTCTTACTTGATCTGTGTGCCACACTCCCTTGTCTTTGTCTGTTATCTGAGTTCCTATAATTCTCTGGTTCCTTACATTGCTGTCAGTCACAAGGGTCTTTAAAATTATCCCATCTATTGGAAAGCTCTTTCCATAGACACTGTCAAGATACAGTCCCTCTTAGTGTTGACATCTATTCTTTGATTAACAAGGTTATTTAAATCACAATTTCAGTTTCAGGCCTTTCCTCTTTTATTTTTCTGTCTAGCACTTATCATCATACCAGCATTTTAAAAAATGTACTTATCATTTATTCGTTCATTTATTTGAATTGCTGTACATCTACTGCCTGGAATGGACCCTGGCACTTAATGGGTACTGAAAAAAAATAGTTGAGTTAATGAATAAATGCTATTACTAATTTCATATCTGCCATTTTCTTCTTCCTCTATAGTGTCTTCAAAGATTTTATAGTGATAATTGATATATCACTACCTTAAATTTGTCTGCAAAATATATTTTCAAATATACACATCACCTCAGTGGATGCTCATTCCTTCATAAGGTAGGTAGACCTTTATAAGGAAACAGCCATCAGTTTATTGTAATTTCTAAAATCACTCTCAATAAAGATCCATGCAGATACCCAAAATATTAGTAATCTTAAGATAACTCGAGTATTTCTCCATAAATTATGTTAATAATTTTTTTCTAGAGAGCCTTCCATCCTGTCATATATTTATAGCATGAAAATTTGAAGTAAATATAAAAACTTACTTCAAGAAAATCCAATAGAAAAAAAAAAAAAAGAAGAAGGGCCCTTCCTGGTGGTGCAGTGGGTTAAGCAACACACTGTGAAGCAAAGTGCAGCCACTGCACACAAGTTCAATCCCTGCGCCCAGCCAGGGAGGTGACCCACATGGCGCAGCAGACCTCTCCTGCCTTGCCTGCTGTTCCCCTCAGCAGTGTGTTTCATTTGATCTGCCTTTTCTGTTTCCCATTCTATCTCTGATGGATCCTCTCACCTTCTGCACTTCTGGCCTGTACCCCAATTCTTGTGTGAATAAAGAAATAAATCTTTAAAAAAAAAAAAGAAAATCCAATAGTAAGAAGAAACTATTTCAACTTATGATTGAATTTAGCAAGATTGCTTAGATACATTTACATGAATACATGAGACCAAAAATATAAGCTTGCAATGAGCAAATCAAAACAAAGATACTGAGTGTATCAAAAGACATCCGTACTGAGAAATTAATCAAACAACATAAGACCTTTTGATTGAAAACTGTAAAACATTATTAACAGAAATTAAAAGATTTAAGTAAATGCATTAGGTTTGTAGAGCCAATGATTAGGTAAAATCTAAAGATGTCAGTTCTGCTTTAGGCTAGATCTATAGATTCAACACAACCCCAAAAGAAAGGGCAAAGAACAGCCAAGGCAATATTGAAGAATAACAACAAAGTTAGGGTACTTAAGCTACTAGATATGAAGCCCTACCACAAATCCTTAGTCTTAACAATAGAGAATTGGTAAAGGAGGGGAAAATAGGAATGGAAACAGATTTATGGTCACCTAACTTATGACACAGACAACAGTGCAAATGTAGAGAAGTGAGTGGTCTTTTCAATACCCTGATTACTTGATCCCATATGGAGGGGAAAAAAAATGTGTCTGGACCCTTACTTCACATTATGGACAAAAATCAATTCCAGGTAGTTTACACATTTAAATGTAAAAGGTCAAACTATATAAAGCTTTTAGAAGAAAACACAAGACAATATGTTTGTGATCTGGGAGTTGGCAACAATTTAAAAAAGTGGTTACCAAAAAAGAAAAATCAGTAAATTGGATTACACTAAAATGAAGAACTTTCATCGAATGCATCATAAGTGAAGAGGCAAGCTAGAGAGTGAGAGATGCCAGTCACATGTTCTGAGAAAGGATTTAAATCCAAAAATGCACAGAAACCTACAAATCGAAGTGGAAAAGACTTCCCAAAATACAAAAGAGTAAAGATCTTGAACAGACATTTCACAAAAATGACCAAAAATATTCAATGTAGTAAATAAGAAAATGCAAATTGAAACCACAACATGATAACCAGTGTACCCACTAAAACAGGTGAAGTGAAAGAGATTAAAAAAACGTCATATGCTGGCGTGTAGAGTAACTGGAACTGCATTGCTTATCATATTACTACTTGACTACTCTGGTACACTGTTCACCCTAGTACCTTCTAAGGCTGGACATAAGATAAAGCAATTCTACTCCTGAAAGATATCAAGCAGATACACACACACACACATGTTTACTGAGGGACAATCACTAACAGGTTCATAGCAGTAGTATTTTTAAAAACTCAACTGGAAATTATTCAAATACTCTTCAACAGTAGAATGGATAAATTGTGATACTGACATAAAGGATACTATCAGTATTAAAAATGAATTACCTACAACTACATAGAGGATCAGACTCATAACTGGCATTCTTGCTGATGAATCTTACAAACATAAACTCAAAAGAGTACATATGCCATAATTCCACTCTTTAATTCTACTTAGCTAATTAACAAAAATAGGCAGTTAATCTAGGTTATCAGGAGAGTGAGTACTGACCGAAAGAAAGCTTGGGGTTGGGACTCTTAGGAGGCTAGCAATGTTCTTGTTTCCTGAATTGTGCTAGTTTCATAGGTGTGCTTAGTTTATGAAAAGTCAGTCAAGTAAAACAAAAGTTTAGTACAAAAGAATTGTGGTATAAAAACCATTTGAATTTCATGTTCAAGAAATTACAAGCTTAGGCTAACAATCAGCACAGGTTTAGAACACGACTTAGTCAATGTCTCACTTTCTACTGGTGAACAGCATAAGTCACTGTACTCACAGTAAATTTAGCTCTTTCTTCCATCACCTCATAACCCAGTATAGTAGGTGTAGAAGGTCTATTTTCCCAATTCACTGTTTCAGGATTTTGTTCTTCATTTTCTTTGGGTCTAGTAGAATACTCAATGGAAGAATCTGCACCTGTAAGTTTAGTCCTAATGAGGGGACTGCTACAGACAGATGCAGTACTATCCATTTGATCAGGTACACTTGTCTGTTTGAAATTACCCATATTTGTGTCTTCTAATTGGCCTTTGGAAGAGTTTGAACTTGTTGAGATACTTCCAAAAGAAGAACTTCTTTGGTTTCTGTTGGTTGTAAAACTGGAAGCAGAGTTCCCTATGGGCATAGGAACTGGAACATAGGGAGTTGCCATCTTCTTTTGGCCTGTGCAAAAACCTACACGCTGCTGAGTCCAAACACTTAGACAATAACTATTAGGCAATCCATTATTTTCTTCTTGGGAATTCACTATCTAAAAACGAGAAGGACATGTTGAAAGGTTAACCTTAAAAATAGAGCGTTAGCTAAAAGAAAACAAAATGTTCACATCTATTTAATTTTGTGACATTCTATTGGAATGAAAACATGCCCTCAAGCCCCTTCCTTTTATCTCAAAATATCTTCTATAAGGGACTTTTATTTAAAGAGAGCAGAACTACTCCACAACTTTTTTCTTGACCCTCCTATTACATATTCTTCTTGTTTCCCATTTTATTTCCTTTGATGGATTTCTGTAATTTTCTTGTTAATCTAATTTCATTTACAAGAAAGAGATGAAAAGAGGAAGAATGGTAAAAACCTTTCTGAGGCTTCAGTCCTCGCTTAGGGTCCTGATAGTACTACTATATACAATACAGACAGAGTAGGTTAGAGGGAAGGCAAGTAGAGAGAGAAAGAAAGGGAGGAAAATTACTTATGTTACTTTATGATTCAGTGAATTAAAGAACTAACAGAATAATAACAGCAAAACTGAAGTTTATATACTACAGCTGCTCTTAAAGTAACACTATTAAACCAAGGGTCAAATGTATATGAAAAAAATAAAACTATTTAAATCAATCACGTAAAACCCCCAAATTTATAAACAAGATTAATTCTAAATTTAAAGTTTCCAGATCATTATTAATTCTATTGTGCCATACACTGAGGGTACTTATAACTGAGGGTCGTCATAACTCAGACTGAATCTATGTTGTCAAAGTTCTAGTTTACCTAGTCTCAGAATAATCTCATAATAATACAAACGAGAAAACAATAAACTAGGACGATGGAATAACTACAGATCAGAGAAATGATATAAAGCAACAGGTCTGTCTATACAAGCACATCTAATCAACTCTACTGCTAGGAAATGTAAGACAAAGAACTGCTCAAATTTGGAAAGATGCTGAAATAAGATTTTTCAACCCAGCACGTGTCTCTGGGCAACCTTCCCCCATCACTAAAGATTCAAGAAATTTGAGCTGCTGATTCAACTGCTTTTGGGTTCCCCTGATGGCTCCCCAAGAAAGAAGTACATAAGTCTGAAACCTCAACCTTCTTCAGGCCTGTGGGATCACCTGCTGCCCTTTGCTACTCTAATACCACAGCCACAGGGCAGGGGAAGAAGAGGCGGGAGCATTGTCAGCATAACCTTAACATATAAAGAGGTGAGAACTCTCCAAACGTTAAGAAAACATATTTAGTTCCTTAGGAGAGTGTTCACTTTTGCTCAGGGGTCGAGATGCTCCTAAGAGCCATCATCTTATTCCTACCCGGAAACCTTGGGTAGGTGAGGTAGCCCGAGTCTGTGCAATACGATGAGGATGAGAAAAGTGAAAAAACCCAGGGATAGCTTGACCCAAGGACAGCCCGGCTGGTGCCCCGAACAGGCCACGGGTTTTCGGCTGGCTTGGTGGCAAGATCCACTGCTCCCTGGGTTCCCGGGCACTCCCCAAACGGCCCCACCTCCGCTGCCCTAGGCGCGGCAAGCGACTCCTAGAAACTGGGAGGACTTGGCGGTGGCCTGAGGGTGTCCTGGAGGCGCCTGTCCGCCCCTCCAACCTCCTCATCCACCCTGCCCACCGTCAGCCAGCTACCGGGGCGCAGGTGTCACCGCACAAGCGCCAGGATATCGTACGCTAACCTGTTCCTACCTCAGCCCACTCTACAATCCCGCTGGAGCGCGCTTCCCGGAGACAGGTTAGTACGACCCTACCCATATGCACCTTTTCGTCACCACCCCGAGCTGGGAGAAGCTTCACGTGATCCTTCGACCCGAAAGCAGCAGCTTCCAGCTTCAGCCCCGGCCGTCCGCTCCCGGGTCCCCGCGAGGTGGAGGGAGGGGCCAGGCATGGACGCAGCTCCAGGAAGTGACGTTAAGTCAAGCGCGCTCGCCCCGGGAGGCGCAGAGTGGAGTTTGGGGGCCTAAGCTGTGTGGCAATTGGATTCGCGCCAATTTTATGGTAAAAATTTGACCAATTTTATCCTAACTGTTATTTTATACGTTAACTTTTGAGAAATGGCGGTTGTGATGTCTTATTTACACGGCAGGTGATCAGAACTCTACAGTTTCCAGGGGGAATTACACCCAACCTTGGTCCGTGCTCCTGCTTTGCATCATGGGACTTGTAGTCATGACCCGTCAGTGTAGGCTGGTTATTGTAGGTTATAGGTTTTCCAGATTTAGCAGCACTTTAAGGGATGACACTGGAGTCTGTGAATGGATGGAGAATGGGTACTGCGCTACAGCTAATTTGCCCTACATATTTCAGAAGTCCTCATTGGCACATAACTCCTGAATTTCTTTAGTATTCCCCCCCCCCCCCCCCCCCCCCCCCCCCCCCCCCCCCCCCCCCCCCCCCCCCCCNTCATTGGCACATAACTCCTGAATTTCTTTAGTATTCCCCCCCCCCCCCACCCCAGCACCTGCCCCTCGTCCCACCACTATCTCGGGAGCAATTTTTATCTCAAATCATACAGACTTATATGTTCACGTTAACGTTGTCGGGAAAGTCGTGTTTTGATAGTGAAGTGCCAAGATTCTGTTCAGTCTGCAAGTCTGTTTATCAGAATCATGCAGTTTGATATAAAGAGTATTCATGATTTGTAAGGCTTTGGACTATTTCTAAGACTAGGAAAAACTGGTAATTGTAATTTCAAAATGAACGTGGGAAGGTGATCTGATTTGTGACATGATATTAGGTTGGGGTGATAATATTGCTCTTCCAGTTCTATAAAAAATAATTTTATAGAAACAGCAGAGTGAAACATAGGGTAGTTGTCAGTATATGCTTGCCAACCATGGCCCTCAGGTGGCAGTTATATTGATGAGTTCAGTGAGTACGGGTACAGAGAGAAAAGAAAATATGAACGTTGTACTATCTCTCTCTCGTGGTCAGGGCTGCAGGTGGCAGCAAAGCAGACCTATATGAAAAACTGAGAGTTCAATATGAAGGCAGACAAGAAAATATAAATTTTCAAGAAATAAAGGTGCGTCAATACCAGGTAAGATGAGGGTATCCAGAGAAGGTTATTAAAATTGTTCAAGAATAACTTCCCCTACAGATTATTGTAAGGCACACACAGGACATATTGATATATACTATATGTGCCTTTATTTCCAAAATATGTGATGTTGATAACTGATATATTTTATTTTCAGGAAATGAATTGAACATCTGTGATAATCAAGAAAGAATATCCTGTTGTCAGAGTAAAAGTTACATTATCACATACTGTATCTGATGGCCAGCCTACGTAAGCAATGTTTTAGTTAAGCTTGGCTGCCTCTATATATTGAACAGTCAAAGAGAATTGTATACATTTTAATTTGTAGAGTGACAGAAGTTCATTAAATCATCATTTAAAATTTTTATAAAATATATCTACCTAGAAAAACATCTCATCCCACTCGCACAATTTTAGACAATGTTAAATGGATATAGGTAATTGTTGAAAGTGGGGCTAGGGGTGGGAAAGGGGAACTATCATAGCAGAAAATAATATTTGCAGCAGCACTCTTGAGGTAATTTCCTGGCTCCCAACCTTTCTCCCTTCTCTGGAAATTGGTCCCTCTTCTACAAGGCTGGATCCCAGCAGCCATGTTTATATTATATCACTCTTGTGACATGTTTTTCCTAATAATGGATTGTGCCCAGGGAGGACATTTGACCCAGTTGTGTCGAAAAGATGCTTTCTCCTAGGAATTGAAAAAGTGTGGGGTTGTGGAATATAGGCTGAAAGTCACAGGAACTAAAGTCAAATAAAAGGACTTTTTCTGGTAAGAAAGTCCATTAAGTTCCACTGCTCAGGTTCCTAGAGTTGATCTAGTATTCCCCATACTTGATTTTCCCTTGGAATTCATCTAATACCTTAGTATTTGTTCAATAGATTTGCTTTTTACTAAAAGCTAGCCAGAGTTGGTTCTTTTGCTTATAGCTAATACAGCATATTGGAATGAGGCAAACTGAATATCAGTTGCAAAAAAGTTGATAAAATGCAAGCAACTCATTCTTAGTGATTTATAATAACTAACATGACTTTCAATTATTATTTTGGCATAATTTTATAGATTCCTTATTCCAAAGGAATAAGGTTAAGCTATTTCTAAAGCAGTGTATCTGTAATTTTAATAGTTAGGACTTCTATGCCACTGCTCTCTATTTTTTTCATTGCCATGAAATTGTAAAAGTCCACAAAGAGAATCGCAGGTGATCTACTTAGAGTAACAGGAGGTGACCAAAGAAATAATAGGGAATAAGACAGCTAACTTTATTGCTATGAGCCTGTGACCTGTGAAATTTCCTCAATCCAGGATAAGGATTATATGACTTTTTATAATGCATATAGAAGACACTCTTTAATACTGCTGCTTCTGATTAGTGATCTCCCATTCGTATTATTGTATGTAAGGAAAATAATTGAAAGCATGTGCGGAAAAACTACTGGAAATATCGAGACCAGATTCCCTCTCAAAATTGCAATTATAATCTTAGAACTGAAAGTATTTATGTGGATAAGCTTTTATTTTTAGAAGCAAGACTGCTGAAGAAAACAGAGGCTAAGAGATCTGCCAGACATCACAGCTAGTGAGTCTTTGACTCATACTAGTGAGCTTCTTGCCACACACAGTAAGACACCCTTCACTGAACACATCTACACTCTATTGTGTCCTGAATGTCTTTCAACCTTCCAGTAGTGTCTTGTCCCTGGTACAATTCGATTATCACTTTATAACTAGGAAATAGTCATAGATTTTATGCATGTGGAAGGCCTGCATTGGGTCTTTAAGGGTTTGAAGGAATTGGATAAGTAAAGCAAGGAGGTACGGTTCATTAAATAAAATGAAAGACTTAAAAGAGGACATAACAATGTAGAGTGTTGTGGCACAGTGAAGAGACCAGCTTGACTGGATTGGAAGGAGAGTGTTAGAGTATAACTTGAAATACTCTCTTCTCTCAAGTTCATCGGAAACACAATCTCATCAGTAATAACTTCCTGATTTCCTCAGATGGAATCAAATTAACCTCTCTTCTGTGACCCCATCATATTTGGTATATGAGTGGAAACGATCATCACACTGTATTGTGAGTTCTTATTTATGTGTGTAGCCTAAGAGAAGGATCACATATTGGATATCTTTGTGTTGACAGCATCTGATTAACTACCTTATCTGATACCTGATTAATGCAAGTATTTCATGTATAGTCCCTATAAATTTAATTACTAAGTTAAAAAAAATCTGGTCCACTTCATTCATATTTTTTGTAAGACCCCTGTAACCGTTTGCATTTTCAACTTCCAGTTCAGAAAAGAATATTTCCTTTAGGAACTGATTTTCATCTAGTTTATAGTCCTCCTTCCTCTAGATTAATTAGTGATTTACTCAACAGTGAGCTAATTATTGAGTATCACTTGCAATGAACCTCAAAGTTTGGTCAGTATCAATTATTTATCTTTCTGAGCACTCCATTTTTTTTAAATCTTACTAGCATTTGTTGTTGCTTTTGCCTGGAATTCACCTATATCTCTTATTCCACTTCTGAGGCTCAATTCTAGGAGGTCTCTTCTCCAAGAACTTGCCTGAATTTCTCCCTATCACATCCTCAGGGTCCCCTCTAAAAGCTTTTGCTATTGCCTTACTGCCACTGTGATCTGGTTACCTTTATGCATCTGCCTCATAACTAGAACATGTGTTCTTGATACAGAGACTTTCTTCTCCAGGGCTTGCAGAACCTCTGGCATATGGTTTTGCCAAACTGAATGAAGAAATGAGTGAAAAGAAGTAATGAAACTTTTTTGAAGGGCTGATTTTATTTTCACACTTTTAATTTTTAAAATTTTATTTATTTTCTAATTGTTCACATAATGATATAATTTTGGGAGTACAACTTTGTATCTCAACATGTGCACATGCTTCACTCACCTGCCACCAAAACTCCAGATGTCACCTACTTTCCCTATCACTTCCTCTCTTTCCCCTATTTGCTCTGGTAACCAGCATATTTTTCACAGAATCTTAAGAATTTTGTTGCCAATTTGTTTTGCCAGTTTCTTTTCTTTAGGTTCTTTATGTTCTACAAATGAGGGAAATCATCTGGCAACTGTCTTTCACTTTCTGATTTATTTTACTTAGCATAATCACCTCAAGGTCCACTCATTTTGTTCTAGGAGACACTATTTCTCTTTTTAATAGCTGAGAAATTTTTCATTGAGTATATATTCCACATCTTGTTTATGTATTCATCTAGTGATGGACATTCAGGTTCTTTCAAGTCTTACTTATTGTGAATAATACTGCTATGAATGCAGGATTTCATAAATCTTTTAATATTAGTGTTGTCATATTCTTTGGGTAAATACCCAGCAGTAGTATTTTTGTATCATAGCCACTTCCAGTCCCACCAATAATGGGTAAGTGTTCCTTTTTCTTCAGATCCTCAACATTTGTTGAGTCTTTTATCTTTGAAATAGGTCCTTGAGGTGAGGTTATAGTATTTTATTGTGGTTTTGAAGTGCTTTTAGCTTCTAATAAATGATGTTGAATATTTTTTCATTTGTCTATAGGATTTGAATGTCTTCTTTGGAGAAGTGTCCACTTCTGTTGTTTTGTGTTGTATGAATTTTTCATATATCTTGGAAATTGATCCCTTATGAGATGTATGATATACATAGATCTTCTTTCAGTTCATAGGTCACCTTTTAGGTTTTGTGATGATTTCTTTTGTGGTACAAAGCTCTTTAGTTTTATGTAGTTCCATTTGTTTATTTTTACTTTCGTTTCCTTTGCCGTTGGAATTCATCCCCAAATGCAATTGATGGCTAGGAATACATCAGCTTAGAAAATGTATTTACACACATTTTAACATATATACACATTCTTAGTAGAATTTGGTTTCAAAGAAACATTAAATGGAAGCTCACTTTATGAAGTAAAGTGAAGCAACTCTGACAAAGAGATAGGACTTCTTCATTTGTACAAAGTGATTATAAACCACTGGAGTAGTTAGGTGATTTCTGAAGTCTAGTGCTGTGATTTTATGTGTGTCATTGGAAACCTAAATTAGATAACTGAGTAGATATTATAGCCTGGTTGGTAATGCTAACATCTATAAAAGGCATTAGCCAGAGCAAAAATAAAATGCAAAAAGAAAACTAACCTACTGAAATTAAATAGACAAATGAATCTGATATTACTGTACATTTAATTCTTTGTCTTAATTAAGTTTGAGATATGTTCTAACTCCTGGTTTATATGTACAGAAGGAATTTTGTTTTCTGAGGTTTCAATACCAGGTTTCAACATTCCAAAGTATCAGCGACCCTTCTAAAAAAAGAAAAATAAAAAGGAAAGGCTTTCAGGGGAAATTATAACCTTGGAAGAAGTAGTAAGTCTCCAATCCATCAACACCATATTCCTGCTCATCTTCTAGGTGAGCTTGATACTTCTTCAAGGAGGCTTAAATCATGTGGGTTATCTCTGGGTCTTTTATTTGCATTACTTCCAGCTTTTTCATTTGTCATATATGACAGTAATAGTCTTTCCTCAAAGGGTTGCTGTGAAAACTGAAAGTGATCATGGTTGTTAAGTGCATAATACAGTGCCTGGCAAAACGAATAGTAACTACTCTTGAGTCAACAGGTAGCTCAGCTACTCCAAAAAGGTAGAAAATAGCTACTTGTTATAATTAAATGAAAAGCAGTTAACTATGAACAGAGAAATTGCGCTATTGATTCTACCAGCATTTATTTGCTTAATCCTCAAAATAATCCCATGAGATAGGTATTATTAATATAATTGATACTGTACATATTGAGTCCCTGAGTCCTTGATTAGCTTGTCCTTTTGACATGGGAATGTTATTTTCTGAGAGAATAACAAGGCTGGGACTCAAGCCCCTGTTTTCTTTGAAGCCTTTTCAAAGGATTCTGTTTTCTTGAAGCCCATGTTCAGATAGCTACTTCACCGCATATTTCCATCATTGAGAGGAGCTGTGTCTAGATCTCAAAGAAGAACACTCAGGCATTGGTAGAAAACACAGTGTTGGAATTTTCAGGAACTTCTGGGTTCTTCACTCCTCTTGACATTTTACTGTCTATCTCAAATGATTTTTTTCCCTCTTTGCCTATTATCAACTCTAGTGTAATTCATGTATTCAAACTTTAATTACTAAAATAATTTGTCTTGATAAACTTATCCTGAGCCTGTTCTATAGGTAGCTTCTCTATTGTTATTCTGACTTCTCTGATATTAATTCTGAGGTAACATTTCTTCCTTGTTGACTGGAAAAACCAGAAAGACAGTGAAGAAATTAACTAGTAGAAGTATGTCTGGACCATAAGTGGAGTATTCCAGGAATAAGAAAAAGTGGGGATCTTTTTTGCAGAGCTGCGTAATGGAGACAAAGTTGTTTGAATTAAAGACTTACAGAAATTACTTTTCACTGTGTGGCATCAGATGACCTCAGCTTTATGAGGAACCCGATCTTAATACTCATTCAACAAATATTTGCTGAGTGCCTATCATATGTGCCAGTTATTTTGCTAAGCCTACAGGAATTTGTCAGTAACAACATAGGCAAATTCACTCTTCTCATGTAGTTCACATTCTGGTGAATTTCTATGTAGAGTTGGACAATAAATGTAACAAGAAATAAATTTTAAGAACTTAACTAAATTTACATTCTTTAATGACAATAAACCAGAGAAATATGATCAAAATGGGGCAGGGGGAAATGAATCAATTATATGCAGGGGTATTAAATCAGGACTCCCTGAGACTGTGTCTTGATTGCTGAGATTGTCTAGAAGAAAACAACTTTGCAGAAGTCTGTTGGCAAAGCATTTTGGGAAAGCGGCCTCACAAGTTCCATGGGAAGATAAAATGAACTAGTTGGAAAAATGCTTCTTTTTCTTCCTCCTAAGACCTGATTCCAGGAAAGAACATGACAGATACTTCTTTAATCACACATATGATCCATAGATCTCTGAGACATTGATTTTTAACATTAATATCCAAATCTTGTTAGTTTCAATTTCCCACTTCGTTTTAAGGAATTCTAGTCTTGGAGACTAGAATACATCCCAGGGATGAAGTCTCTGTTCTGGGGAATCTATTCTGGTTGTTGCTCCCTGTCACTGAGGTACTGTCACTGCTTTTGCCTCTGGCTGAGTCACTGCTTGCCCTGACAGTTCTATACTGGCTTTTCCACTAACAGATTAGACATTCAAAGTTACACCACAGATGCAAGCTGGAGAGCTTCCAGTGAAATTTCTCGTCTCCACTGAACCAAGACCCACAGTGCACCAATTGAAATGGAGGATTTTCACCTTTGCTTGAATCCTGAAGTGGTAGAAAGTCTGATGAGCCAGCTCATTTTAGTTTTCTTTACCTAGGCCTCTTTTCCCCAGTGAGCATTGTAGCATGTGAGTTACTGAGTTAATAGCTGTGAAGTGGACCTTATTGGTTGCCAACTACTTGAATCTTGGTGTCTAGGTAATTCCTGCTCCTTGAATTTTCTGTTTTATTCAATTTTTTTTGACTTGTCATTTGTTTAGGTAATGATATAATTTTGGGTGTACAACTTCATATCTCAATATGTGCACATGCTTCACTTGTCCTTCTCCAGAGCTCCAATGCCAAGGGATTATCTATCACATTAAGCCTATCCTACTCTTTCTCTTTGCACCCGTATTCTATGGTAACCATAATATCTGTCACAGAATCTAAGTTGTTTTGTTGTGTTCACCAGTCTGGGGTTTTTGTTTTTTTGCTATTTATATTTTGCAAATGAGTGAAAACATTCAGTAATTCTCTTTCACTTTCTGACTTACTACACTTAGTGTAATCACTTTAAGATCCATACATGTCATCCCAAGATGCAGTAATTCCTCCTTTTAAGTAGCTGTTTAGTATTCTGTTGAGTGTATGTACCAAAACTTCTGTATCTGTATTGAGTGATATTGTGGGATCATATGTTATTTCAATTTTTAATTTTTTTAAACATGTATAAGAATGTATTTATTTCAGGGAATATAATGAATATAAGCATTTATTAGTATTCTCTGATAATATTGCAATATTTCTTTAAAGTTTAGTTTCTTTAAAAATAGTGATAGGAAATGAAACATATTTCTTGACCCATTAAAAAAATGCCTAAAATATATTTTTCCTGGTAATGTGAAATAAAGAATATATTTTATTTTACAGAATACATAGACTGGCTTAGTATAGATTTATTTAGTTTTAAATCACAATATTTTTTATTGATAATGGTTCACAACACTATATATTACTTAGGGTTATAGGTTTATATTTCTTCAGATGTTTGTTACTACATCACACCCATCACAAGCACCCCTAATCTTGCATCATAGTCCATTGGACCTCCCCTACTGCCTCTACTCCTCACTCCCACCCTCCCCATCTGATTGACTGAAGTCTAAAGTCAGATTTCTAGGGTTTGTTTTGATTTAGTTTTTCTTTTCTTTATTTTCTCTTTATTATTTCAGATATAAGTGAAATCATTTGGTTTTTGTTTTTCTTATTTCTTATTTTGCGTAGCATTTTCCCTTCCAGTTTTATCCATGTAGTAACAAACAGGAAGGTTTCATTATCAATTGTTGAGGGCTTAGTTTGTTCTCGTAATTTGGCTATTGCAAATGGTGCTGCAATGAACACAAATAGTAGTTTTTGTTTTCTTCAGGTAGATAACTAGGAATGGAACTGCTGAGGCTTATACTAGTTCTATTTTTAATATTTTGAGAAATCTCCTTACCATTTTTCATAGGGGCTGGACCAGCCTGGTTACCATCAACAGTTATATACCTTCACCAACATTTGTTGTTTCTGGTCTTTTTGATATGGGCCATTTTTACAGGTGTGAAGTAGTATCTCTGTAGTTTTTGATTTGTATTTCTCTGATCATAAGTAACAATGCACAATTATTTTCTTGTGCTTGTAAACTATCTGTAGCTTACAGATAACTTAGAGATGTGTGTATTTAGCTCAAAAAAATAAAAAAAATGCCTCATTTTTTTATTGGGATATTTGTTTTCTTATTGAATTGTATCAGTTCTTTGTAGATCTCAGATAATAAAATGCTCCTTTTCAGATGTTAGATGTGCAAATATCTTCTGGTCTTAGGTTGCTTTTTTGTTTTGTAGTGATTTCATTTGCTGTATAGAAACTTTTCAGTTTGTTGTAGTTCATTTTTTTATTTTTGTTTTTGTTTCCCTTGCTGTTTATCCTATGAATCTCGATGAAAGGCCACAGCCCACTTTCCACTACAAAATTCTAAATTGACATTTATTTGCTGCCTCAGTCTCCATTAGAGATGAGAGCATGGTTACATGCCCTAGGCATTGCTAATCCTGTGAATCCTTTCCCATGTTTGTCATGGTTCAAGGAATAGGCCTATTGCTCAGTAGTAGCAGCATACTCACAAGAGTACTTTTGCGGTTTGGTTTTAGGCTTTGTTCATGGTTGTGTTTTCCTCAAGATTCTCAGAGATTCTATGAGCTATTTATTATGTTTAAAAAGACATCTTTACTTTTAAATTCAACAGAGCCACTTTTGGCTGCTAGCCACATAGGCAATGGAAGAAAAGGACAAAAAGAAAGATCAAGAGAAAGGAAGGACTTAATTCTTATGCTTGGGGGAAAATATTCTCCTCTTCAACTGGGTACAAATAAGGACACAGAGTTCTGAGTGCCATTGGCAGTCATCTTGTAAACTCAAGGGAATCACTTTGAGATGAAGCCAATATGAAGGTGGCAGAGTAAAAAGGGATAAAGCATCTTGATGATAACATTGAGCCTTTGATTTTGCTATGCCTATAGTCTGCTCTACTTCTGAATTTGAATTTATGAGGTAATAAATTTCATCACTGATAAACCATTTTAGGTTGATACTTTCTGTTGTTACTACTGCTACCATGATTAATGCAACAATGCCTATACTTTATTGAACTTAAAATATTAGAGGCACTTTTAATTCATTGAAGAAATATTCATTGAATACCTATATTTATTAACTCATTTAACCATTATAGCACTCTAAATGGTACAACAGCATAGTTTTTTGTATGCAGATGAATGTAGAAATTTATAGAGATACATAGCTATCTGTATGGATATGGATAGCAACATAAGTGTGTGCATGGATCTAGATATAAATATATGTATGGCTATAGCTATATATGTGCAGCTTGGTGAAAATAAGATTTCTATGTTGTTGTGAAGTGGCAGCTCAATTCCAAAGCTGAGGAATCCAGTTACTAAGTACTCCATATTCTAGGAGTATACTACACAAATATTGGGACCAATCACTACCACATCACTACCATCACCTACATCACTCAGAAAATATTAGAGGAGGCCTGAAGAGGAGGATGGCTTGTCCTTTTGGAAAAAGTAGTGTTTGTGAAAAGAGGCTATTTTTTTCCATTACAATAGCCAACAGTTTAATTAATAGTTTTTTAATCTTATTAGAGTGGCCAACTCCTCAACCAGGAATATGCCCTGTTTCATGCTTCTCTCATTCAGTTCATTTTTTTGTTTAAATACCACATTATGAATTACTTAGTATGAGTTAGGGAAACATTTCATAGACAATATGGCTCATACTTACTGAAATATTAATAATAAGACAATTATTGGTACAATTACCTGCAAATCCAAAAGTAGGACAAATTTTAGGTTTGGGTGATCTGATGACTAAATGGTTCTGTTTTCTGTGCTGTTTAGTCTCACGGTACCCTATCTTTTAGGTTTTCAACATATACTATGACTGCCAGTAGTAATAGATATATGTTTCTTTGTTTATTCTTGTGTGATAAAGGATTTTGTTTGAATATTCTGAGCAAGATCTTGAGTTATATCCTGACTGAACTAAATCTCTCGACTAGCAATACTCCAGTTGACTGTGGCTGGGGGAATGGAACATGTTTGCTTAGTTGAGTCAACCAAGGTCTACCCCTGAGGTAGGAGACTTTTGAATTGACTTTACCCAAAGTTTATGGGTTGCATGGGGGCTGAGGTAGATATCTGAATTAAAATCTGGATGCTTTTAGGAAAGGAGATTGACCATGGATGTTGAAAAACAATAATGTTCTCTACAAGGAGAGTTATTGACATAATGAGAGGTGCTTGAGGATGGGGATATATGTAAATCATAGCTAATGGGCAGAATGGCTTGGATAATGTCTGTGGGAAGAAATAGTAGAAACATCAGTCTTGGGCACAGAAGGAATAGCAGAGGGCTAAGTCAGCTCTCCTACCCCAGAGACAGCATACCATTGTTCCAGGCCTCCTACACCATGCTGTCACTGCAGGAAGGAATGGAGTGCTTGCCTACATGAGTAAGTCCATGAAAGATGCCCTTTAAGATGAAGGATATGATTCTTGCATTTCTCACATGTGGATTTCATCTGACTACAGAGGTAATGTACTCCCCTGCCTCTGATCTTCAGCCAATGAAAGGAGATTATTGGATATCTGTTTCTAAAATAAATAATTTGTTAAAGAATAAGTAATGTTATTTTTCTTACTGTACTCAGCTCACCTTTCACAATGGTATAGAAGCTGTAACCTACCTCAAGAGGGCTATGCAGTTGACCAGAACTCTTTGGCAGCAGACCCCAAGCTAGGCCTCATCTTTGACTCTGAAAATAAATCTCCTTTATTCACCCTTTTCATCACAGTGGTGATTATCTTTTCAGTGACCATGTCCCAGTTAATTAGGTAAGGATGAGTAACTTTTAGAGAAAGGTTTGGGATGTTTTTAAAAAATTCTTTCTCAATAAAGATCAGTTTATACTTCCATTAGATCTGCATTCATTTGTGAAAAATCAGGTTAGGTGGTGCGTAGAATAGATGTGAGGGAGTGTACCTTCCTTTAGTGATCCAAAGGGTTATTGACTTCATTATGGATTCTTAGTAGTAAGGAGCATCTGCCCAGCTAACATCATATAGAGACTGGACTCTGTTGAATCATGGGAATTCTTTGGATTTCATAAGGAAACATAAGAGAAAAAGAAAATAATCACATAGCTCATAGATTGGGGAAGACTCAGGATGGAACAAGAAAGTGAAGAAAGTCTGGAACTCTAAGGAGCTTGAAAATAACGTTGAGGAGCTTAGAAATGAACTTTTAGGATTTGACAGTAGTAAGACAGGGGAAGGAACTCAGCATGTCTTTCAAACAGATGTCTCTGGTGTCCAAAATAAATAGGAGGGAGGTAAGATTCAAGATTATTTCTTATAGTAGTTAGCAATACTTAGAGGGCAGGTATTATTACCTTGATTTTTTCAGAGGAGTAGCAGAGCTCAGAAGGTGTTTCACAAGAAACTGAGAGGACTGGGGTCCCAAGTTCATCATATTTCTTAGGAGACCCTGTGTCCTCGTCTTGTGCTATTCTGAAGGAACACACTGGGTTTTCTCACATATGTTGCAGTACCTGTTCTGATTACTTACTGATGTGTGACTAATCATGAAAAAACTTAGTGTCTTAAGACAATAATAACATTTATTTTGCGGATGTGTCTGCGATTGTGAGCTAGCTTGGCAGAGACAACTCAGTCTGCTCTGCTCAGTGACAACTGGGTGGGTTAAAGGCCCAGGATTGAAATCTCCCGTGGCTTCATTATACTCTTGTCTGCAGTTGATGTTTGCTGTTGCCTGGAATGTGTCTGCAATACTTCACTGGGGCTGTTGGCCAGAGCACCTCTCCATACCTTTCTTTTCATTCTGTTCTTCATTTCCTCATAACATGGTGACTGGGTTCCAGGGGTCCGCATCTTAAGAAAGAGAGGACCACACTGAAATTGTACCACTTTTTCTTTGGGAGAACATGTAAGGATAATATATTCTCTGTGGAAATTATATGCACAGAACTGCTTATGATACAGTTAATTTAGAATGTAGAAGAGCCACCTTGTGGCAAAATTTAGCACTTCAGTTAGCTATTTTGGTAGAAATATTAAGTAGCTCTAAAGTAAATCCATTACATAGCAAAATAAAAGTATTGATGTTATATACATGTCAATTAATGTGGTTTCTCTGATATTTAAGTTGTTCTTAAATTTAGCAAATGTTTTCCTAAGGTGTTTGTTGGGAATTTAAAAAGTCTAGAGCAAAACATGCTTACATAATGATAAATTATTGGTTAACTATTTATTTACTCAGTAATTTTCATCTAACCTATATTAATCAAGCACATACCAGGTGCTAGATCTCATTGAGGCATTACATATAGAGTACTAAGTGACATGATTATTATCCCTAACTTTTATTGTCTAAGTTGGAAGCTATGCAGTAAGTAAACCAAAAAGTACTGAGCAAGTAAACAAAAAAACCCAAAATTTTCATTTCAACTCTGATAGTGCTATGAATGAAGTAAGTAGAGCTGTAACAGAATATAAACCAAATTTTAGATGGTATAGTTAGAGAAGGTGTTTAAAAAGGCATTTTGTGTGAGATCTGAACAGAGAGGGAACCAGTCAGATGAAAATATAGGGTTTAGTTTGAATGAGATAAGAAAAGACATGCATCCAATTACAGGATGTAAAAAGCAGTTGTGAGATAAAGGATGACTTTTGGTGAAGACTTAAGTAAGTAGGAATATATGACAAAATGGAGTTACTCCTGATAACCTGTAGGTGAGGGTATATAGTTAGTTCTTTGCCTGTGAATACTGAACACTTTTCCAAGGTGCTGCTTTCTCAAGCATCATGAACTGTGATAGTTGATAGGAATGTTGCTCATTCAAGACCACTCCGGGGGATTTGCAACATGATGAGCAACATGGCCCTTTGGCAACAATAATGGAACCTGTGGAAAGCTTGCCTGATTCTTTTTATTGTCACTAAATTTGTTTTGAATAGAATTACATTTTAATTGCTTTGTTTGATAAGTATTAAGTTCATGTGCACAGTAATCTGTGTACTGTAATATATGTACTTATATGACAATATAATTATTTAACTGAAGATTAAATTTAACTGAAGATAAGGCAAAACTGATATATTTGATATATTGTGTTGGTTGATATATTTAGTCAGGACTTCACTAATTAAAGCCTCAATTAGAAGACTTGAAAGCTGGGTCTGAGCTTCTATGAGTTTATCCTTTCACAATTTGAGTGGCTGATACTGAGCGCTACAATATTTTTACAAACCTAGTTTGTACTTCCTGAGAGGATGATGGATACATTTCAAAGGTGAGCGTTGAGGGCTGACAGTGGGGAGAGGAATAGATTGGGATGGGGAAGGAAAGCATGTGTGTCATTTTGGAAGTCATGACAGCTTTAGCTTCTGCTAAATCCTACTCATTGAGTAACTCTGTGACTTTGAGGAAAGCACCATTTCTTTTATTATTATTATTATTATTTAATTATATTTGCCATCATTTGTATTCCCCAGGGAGTACCCTCCACCATTCCACCCGTGCACCATCACCTCAGTCCCTTGTGCTCGTTCTGCCCTCATCCCCATCTTTGCCCTCCCCTCCTTCCCCCCACACCCCACATGGTCTCTTTGGTTTATCTTTGACTTTTTGTTCTTGTTGAGTTTTTTGTTTGCTTTTGGTTATAATTGCCCAATTCCTTGAGCTTATTCTTCCTTATTTTTTTGTTGTTGTTCTTTCATATTCCTCCTAATAGGGAAGCCATCTGATATTTTTCTCTTGCCTTCTGACTTGTTTCACTGAGTATAATTCCTTCTAGCTCCATCCATGTTTCTATAAATGGCCCTAGTTTCTCATTTTTGATTGCTGAATAATATTCCATTGTGTATATGTACCACATCTTCTTGATCCAGTCCTCTACTTTTGGGCACTTGGGTTGTTTCCAGGTCTTACCAATTACAAATAGTGCTTCAATAAACATAGGGGTACAGGTGCTCCTTTGGATCAGTGTTTTTGTGTCCTTTGGGTAGATTCTTAGGAGCTGGATTGCCAGATCATATGGCAGTTCCATTTCTAGTAGACTGAGGAACCTCCATATGGCCTTCCATAATGGTTGGATTAGCTTGCATTCCCACCAGCAGTGTACCATGGTTCCTTTTTCTCCACATCCTCGCCAGCATTTGACATTGTTGGTTTTTTGTGCCATTCTTACCAGTATAAGGTGATACCTCATTGTGGTCTTAATTTGCATTTCCCTGATTATGAGGGATGCTGAGCATTTTCTCATGTGCCTGTTGACCATGTGTATGTTCTCTTTGGAGAAGTGTCTTTTAAGTTCGTCTGCCCATTTTCCGATTGGGTTTTAACTTTGTTTTTCTTGAGTCTTATGAGTTCTTTGTATATCTTTGTGATTAGACCCTTGTCTGTTGCGTGGAGCGTAAAGATTTTTTTCCCATTCAGTGCGGTCTTTTTGTTTTGTTTAATGTTTCCTTTGCTGTACAAAAGCTTTTTATCTTGATGTAGTCCTATCTATTTATCGTCTCTCTCATTTATATTGCTTTGGGGACTGCTACCTCAAAAGCGCTATTGAGGTGTAAGTCTTGCAGCATTTTACCTATGTTTTCCTCTATATATTTTATAGTTTCAGGTCTTACATTTAGGTCTTTTATCCATTTTGAATTGCTTTTTGTACATGGTGTGAGGTAGTGGTCCAGTTTCATTTTTTTGCATATGGTGGACCAATTTTGCCAGCACCATTTATTGAATAGGCACTCTTTGTCCCATTGCATATTCTTTGCCCCTTTGTCGAAGATCAGTTGACCATAGTTGTGTGGTTTTACTTATGTGCTTTCAATATGGTTCCATTGGTCTGTGTGTCTGTCTTTATACCAGTACCATGCTGTTTTAATTACTATTGCTTTGTAGTAGAGTTTGAAGTCTGGGAGTGTGATACCTCCATTCTCCTTTTTTTTAGTAGAGCTTTGGCTAATCAGGGTTTTTTGTGTCTCCATATGAATTTCATCAATATTTGGTCTAATTCCTTAAAGAATTTCACTGAGATTTTTATTGGTATTGTGTTGAATCTGTAAATTGCTTTTGGTAGGATGGCCATTTTGATAATGTTGATCCTTCCTATCCATGAACAAGGGATATCTTTCCATTTCTTTGTGTCCTCCTCTATTCCTTTTAACACTGTTTTATAATTTTCTCTGTATAAGTCTTTTGTTTCTTTTGTTAGGTTGATTCCCAAGTATTTGATTATCTTGGTTTCAATTGTAAAGGGTATATTTTTCTTGATTTCTTCTTCTTCTGATTGGTTGTGTATAGGAAGGCTGCTGACTTCTGTACATTTATCATTTATTTTGTATCCTGCTATTTTACTAAACTGGTTGATTTTTTAAATTACATTTTCTATAGAGCCTTTAGGGTTTTCCAAGTATATTATCATATCACCTGCAAATAATGATAGTTTTACTTCCTCTTTCCTATTTGGATTCCTTGTATGTCCTTTTCCTGTCTTATTGCTTTGAGAAAGCCCCATTTCAAGAGGAGAAGACATTGACTTCTCTTGATAGAGGAGTGGTAAGGTTCTTAAGAGAAGTATTGATGTGGCCACTTTTAGAAAATAGAGTTCACCACACAGGGACTCAGAGAGGCTAAGTGTGACTGTCTTAGCCAAACAGTGAGTAAGTGGAGCAGCCCTCACAAATAATCATCTGCTTGTCACCAACTTTATGTGCCTACCACTTGGTCACATTACATGATAGAGTCTTTTGGGATTAATAAGTTCTTAAAAGATATGCAGTCACCCCTTATCTATGGAGGATTCATTACAAAATGCCCAGTGGATATCTGAATCTGTGGATAGTACTGAAGCCTATGTGCACTTGTTTTTCTTATGATGTGTTTAGCTATGATAAAATTTAGGTTATAGATTAGGCAAATTAATAAATTAACAACAAAAATAATAAAAGGGAATAATTATAATAATATATTCTAATAAATTCAATGTATATGTGGTCTCACTCAAACTATCTTACAGTGCATGATTATTTTTATACTACGATTGACAATGTGTAACTAAAACTTGAAAGTAAAGCTGTGGGTGGGGGTCCTATGAATAAGCATGAATAAGCAAAGAAATTATTTGAATAACTTAAATTCAGAGTTTAGCATCTTACAGATCACTGAGACAATAGATTATATTATTTTTTTTACCTTTCTAATCTCACCTACTCACTTTTGCTTTAAATTATGCTGTTTGTGAACATATTTTGTAGCTCTCCACCTCTTCAAATGAAATACTTATTTTATTCAGGGCAGGATTTTTGTCTAATTTGCTAACATTTTTTATCCTGGTAACAGCTATTATGGGAACCTTGCTTATAAATAGACCTTCAACAAATGCTTGTCAAATAAGTAAATATGAATTCACAGTAAGTTAATAGCAGAATAGTAGAACTTTGTTATTGTTGAACTGTTCTGGGTAACTTAAAATATTGCTATTGTGCCAAGATTAGATAATTCAAGTGTAAGTGGTTTAGAATGGTTGTCAGATGTGCTTTGAGATTTACATGATAGCTATAGATTCAGTCCTGGAGCTTAGTTAGCTAGACCTGTGATGGAGACATGGAGACATTTAATTATTGGTCTTAGACCTGTGGCATGGGTTGATTTTCTAGGATTAAAGATAAATCATGGTCCAAGATCAAAATAAATATAGCATTGGATCTGAAAATATAAAAGGTCAGGAAAAAGACAAAATTCGCAAGCTGACCATAGACCCGAGGCATACTGCATGGGAGAGCGAGGGAGAAGGGTCAAACAGGAGATGAGTACAAGGAACTGTGGTGATGGATCATGGGTGCTATGCTGGTGGGAGAACTACTGAGACTACATGTAAAGGGAGAAATCAAATACTGTCCAAAAAGTAATAATCATGTCAGAAAATAAATTTAATAAATAAAAAAATGAGCCCTATTTTAGCCCTTATATATTATATTGCAAAGTCCAGTGTGATTATTAACTCTTCAGAGAAGAATAGTATTTTATATGAAATTATAGTTTAAAAATGTATATTTGGAGGAATAAATTTTGATTTTGCTGACTTTAAAAATCTACAAACTGACTTTAAAAAAATTGTAGTCAATTAAAAAAATTTTTTCCTTTGAATTGCTCTCTGACCATATAGGAATAATCATTGTTCCTTGATACATCTGTGTCTTACAAATATATTTGAGTAATGTTATATCATACTAACAACAAGAGAAAATTATAGTGTTTCTAGGCTTTATTTTTATAGCAGATGTATGACCTTATGGAAATATTTTTTAAAAAAATCTGTAGTTTCTACCTATTATAATGTTCCCAAGAAAAATAAAATACAACACTAAACCTTTACAATTATGCTGTAACCATTGATTGTATTTCCAGAAGTTGCTTGAACTGAATAAAAATATTTGTCTTGTAATGAGTTTTAGAATAAATGAAGAGGATGATGGTATTGGAAAATGAAGTATGTCTTTTAATTGAAAAGAGACTATGATTGTTTCTTTCCAATCTAAATCAAATTATTATGACAGTGGTTTCAAGCAACTGGAAAGAGGAATTACTCTCTGAAAATAATGACTTCATTATATAGCCTAAAATATAAGTTACAAAAAAATCTCTTTTAGTTCTCTTGCTGAAATGAATAATTTAAATGTGAACACATTTCTACTGCTGTTTATCTGCAAAATTCTATTTTTCTCATAATAATATATATAAGTACTAAGAGACAAGTTTCTAGTATCATCTCACTTATGTATAGGAAATCTTAAAAAAACCCACCAAACTTTGTAAGGGGACAGATTGTTAGTTTCCAGAAGTAGGGAATGAGAGGTGGGTAAAATAGGCGAATGATCAAAAGGTACAAACTTGAAGGTATAAGGTAAACCCTGGGAGGTAAAGTACAATATAGTGGCTAAAGTTAACAGTACTGTATTGTGTTTTGAAATTGTTAAGAAAGTAGATCTTAAAAGTTCTTATCAGAAAAAAAAAAACTTTCTAATTATGTTTAATGATGAATGTTAACTAAAATTATTGTGGTAATCATCTTATAATATTCTATATAATCATTATGTTGTACATGGAAAATTAATATGTGCTATATATTCATGTCTTAGTAGTAATAATAAAAGAAGAGTGGTCTATTTTTTACTGCAGTTTTCATTTGGGCCACCATGAGATATAAATGACCTTGCAAAGGAAGTAAAACTGTGTGTGTGTGTGTGTGTGTTGGAAGAGTGTGTGTATGGGTGTGCCCCTTGTGTTATTTTCAGGGTAATTGAAATGTTTATGATTTTAATTGACTTATTTACATTGAAGTCTTTAATGATTACTTTTTAAATTTACTATTTGAAATGAATTTAGTTTAAATTGTCAGGAATATCTACATTTTTATATTATACATAGAAATTTATATTCACTGCTGGTACAGTGAATATAGTACTGGTACTAGATGTAGGATGTCCCAAATGTTGATTCTTAAAAGGAAAAAATGATGAATTAATTTTCTTTACATGCCATCTGAGAGAAGCAAACACTTTAAAATATTTACGTTTTATCTTTTAGGGATGTCTCTAAACTCCAACACTCATTAAATTTTTAATAATGTGAAATAGTACCCATTTTTAACCTCAAGAACAAATACTAATGGTCCAAATCCAGATGTTAGAAATAATTACTAAAGCCTTTGATCATTTTCCTTTTCTCATTTACTGGTACATGGACCATGTAAATCATTATTCAGGCATAGCCTTTAAACTCTTGGAGTCTTATTTTGATTAGGTTTACACTTTCGGAAACTGGGAGACTTAGTAAAACAATGTATTAATGTATATCTACCTGTATACCTATCCATGGATCTAGTTAATGTCTCTGTCCTACCAATCTATCTGTCCATCTCTCAACAATTTATCCATAGTATATATACCGTGTGTATTATTCTTCCTTCTACTAAACACATTCTATCTTAGATAGACAATTGAAGGTTCACTTTTCTGTCCCATTTTTGAGTAACATTCCATAGATTAAACTTTTAAAATTAAATGCTCATAGTATTATGTCAAGTCTGTTCACTCTTGGGTAGTTGTAATTGTTGGAAAATTCTTTCTTGATTGGAATGGAAACTTCTGCTTGTTGGACTCAATTTTGCTAACATGCAAATGGTCTAATCTTTCCTGAAACAGTGATCTCATTTCATAGTCCTCTGTTTCTATCTCTGTTATTTTATTTTTGTTTGTTTAGATTGTTAATGTTAAGCTTATTCTCCACAAATCTTGATTGCAAACAACTCTTAAAGATATCGTCTATATTCATACCAGTGTGCAGAATAAGGGTAACAAATGAAATAAATTTGCGATTATAAACCAGTGTGATTAAAACAACCTTACAAATCTAATTCTGATACTTTTTGTATGCTACTCTCAAAGATAATTCTGAATATAAGATCCTTCAAATTAGAATCTCAAACCCCTAACACTATGTGCTTAAGGAATGAAATGTAAATGCTGTATCGTGGCACTGTGGACCTTTTAATCCAACCTGTCAACTTTAATTATTCTCTCAAAAATCTTTAGTGAAGTAAATCTGGTGTTACTCCTTGATAGCTTATTATAGGGGCCAGGGTGTCAGTTTTTGCTCTGCCTTCTCTTTGTTGTAGCATATGTGTAACTTAGTTACATTCTCTGTGCCTTACTAAGAAACTGTGGCTGGTAGTGTTTATTTTATAGGGTTGTTATGGGGAATCAAACTGCTCATATATGTAAAATCAACAAGTGATGGATATACCTTGTTGAACTTATTTTCATGTATCATTCATTTTTTCCTATAAAATCATTACTTTTTTTTTTTTACTTAAAGCCCTTCCTTTCTTCGAGACACATTTCTGGTTCAATCTCTTTAACCTTCAGTGATGTCTCCCTTCTTTAGTAGTGGGTTTCTGTTCTGTGTCACCAATATAGTGCTTAGTTAGGATGATCACATAATTATTCAAGCTGGGATTCTTTTGATAGCGAAAGCACTATTGGGAATTATAATGGAGTAGCTGGTATATATTGGAACTGACTTGGACAAAGATGGTTATCCTATGAAGAGTGAAACCTTAAGTTATCAGATCTGTTTTTATCAAATCAGACCAAACTGTACATGTAAATTATTATGACAAATCTATGATGAACTTAATTGTCAGGAAATGAGTTTTATCAAAAAATCTTAGGTGTTTCTGGCCATTCCTAGAGTACCACTGCCCACCTGTTCAGGCACAGACCCCCTCAGTTTCTTCTGTTCAATCGTTATTTGAACCTCATGCTTCATCTGTCTTCCTAACCACTGATGCTTACAAGACAGCTACTTCATGTGGTGCTCCTGCATTGCCTAACTCTACAAACTCCCAACATTCTCCCTCCCTCCCACACTTATCCTCATGTCCTTTTTTAAGCTATGGAGAGAAAGAATTAATCTCTTTTGTAACATTCTTTCCCAAAATGCGTGCACCAAGCCTTTCTCTATGGTCCACAACACAGCTGAGACTATGATAATTCTTGCTTACACTTTACTGAGACTTCATGGATTAAGGAAGAGGGGTTTAAGTTAGAAAGTTCTGAATGACCTCTGTCCAAACCTGTGCTCACATCTATGTCATTTATAGTCATTTTTTTACCTTGCTTTTAGCCTGTCTCTGATCAGGCACAGCTTAAAAACCACCATTTGAAACCTTCAAGAATTCTTAGTCCTGTTCATGCAACAAATGCCCCTTCAGAGAAAGAGACAAATTTTCTCTCTATGTAAGTTCCCCACCACTCACCCTCTTCCCAGCCTTCTGGTGTAACCTCTATTACTCCTTTCCAGGAAAACTCCACCCAGGTCCTCAGGGGTGTAATCTGGGTCTATGCTCTTGTGAAGATAGTAATCATTATAGCTTGAGTTTGGTGTATGTCTGTAAAAACAGTGTTAGTTTTATTCATCATCATCTGTTGTATTTTATTTGTTTCTTATGTTATTTATCTTTCAATAAATATCTTTCGTGTCCTTAACTTGACAGTCTGTTCATTGGCAGCAGCTATTTCCTTTGCCTAGTAAAGTTTCTGACACAAAGATGGTGTTCAATAAAATGGTGTGGTTGGTGAATGTGTGGTGATAATACCAAACACTCTGAAAAAGTAAAGTCCCCATTCTCCCTTTAAGTCATAGTTTCCTCCTTTTGAACAGTTGTTCATATATAGAACAACTTTCCATTAATATCTGGGTTCTCTTGGCATGGCCATGTTGCTTGATGGACTATTCTATGCTTTCCCTTCTGCCCAGGCAGCTCACATTGTAACCTAGTTTTCCTCCTGGACAATTACTCTTATATCCAAGGCATCAAGTGCAGTTCAGCTCAAACCTCGTTGAATGGAGGGCTTGTTTGGGATGTGAAATCTACAGGAGATTTGTCTCTTAAAACCACCAGTACTAATGTTGGACTCTTTGTGATTTGTGTTAGGAAATATCCCCACCAGCATTATTTTTATCCGAATAAACTACTCAGTAGAACTTCAGTGGCCTGTGCTGGCACCCCTTCAATTGTTTAATACAGAAATATTTCTCAAGTATAAAATTTCCTCTTTTCAACACTAATAATTTTCATATAATAATATATCTTTGTCACCCCACATTTTCTGTGTGTGCTCCATTGGATATCAAACTTGACACAGACAAGGAAGGTCTTAGACTTTTATCAGTTCAATATTTCTTTCTATCACTCATGCTGACCTAGTGTCAGTAGCTATTTTGCCAGCTACCATCATGAGTACTTACAGCAAACCACAGATATGTTTTCTCAGATTTTGACCTTTTTTCTATACACTGAGGTCAGAGAAGAAAAAAAGTATGAGACTTTATCTGAGCAGAAAATGATGGGAGAGTCAGAAAAGGCAGCACTAGATGAAACATTCTACCATTTTTTTGTAATTTAGTAACTTTAAGGTGAGTTTTTAAAATTGCATGCCCAATTTAACAAAATATATTGATATCTTTCAAACAATGGCACATTTATTATTTTTATTTCACTTACAGTTATATAATTGTAATGTTTTGCATTTTTGCTGGGCCTTATAGTTTTAGGTTGGTTTGTGAAACAAGTAATGAAATTACAACTTAGTCTTTGGTAGTAGGTTAATGATATTACTTATCTTAAACTTTATACAGTGTGCAGTAAAATCAGGGAAATTATGTTAGAAACTATGAATTTTGTCTGAGAAACTTTTAAAATAGTATTTGTTAGGGGCAAATTGAGAGCACAAATAAATATCTTTCCTAAGGAGAAAGACATGGAAGTACAAATAATATCTTTATTACGTTTAAAGCTAATATTTCAGAATATTTCAAATGTGTTTCTTAATACTGAATTCTGAGATTAGGCAAACTTTCTCACCAAGATATAACTGTCTAGAATAAGAGTGTCCTCCCCGCACCCCCCCCCCCCCCCCCCCCCCAAACATATACCAGGTTGCAAGAGCCTGTGACTGGAACTGAGCCAATGGCCCAGTCACTATAGGCAGGCCTTCCTACGAGAAGGCTTTCATACCCAAGTTTTCCTATCAGACTCATAATCATAATCAAGACTCATAATCAAGATTTCCTTTCAGAATCATAATGAGGGGGTGAGGAGAGGTCAGGAGTGTTTTATTATTGGGGTTCGTTTTGTCACCACTCACATTTCCTGTTTTTTTTTACTCTTAATTCATTTGACTTCAAAATTATCTCTTTGATTTAAGGTGAGATAAGATAGGGCCCCAAACCAGGAAAGGGGGGCAGCAATCCCTCAGATGACCTTTCTCTCACTTGCTTGAGGCTATTCTATAAATACTAATCATTCATTACTCCATTGAGTACCTACTGGCACCACTGGCTGACAGTTTAGATTTTATACCCAGAAAGTTCTAAAAGAGATTATAACAATGATTAATTACATCAACTCCTCTAAGTCCATTCTGAAGTTCAGTTATATATTTATTTTACCTCCCAAATGGGAGGCAGAGTAGAAGGAAAACAACATGTTGGACAATACTCTGGGGTGGACAGTGAATCTGTCACTACTGCAGGATTGAAGAGGCACAAAGTGGGTGAGAGCCTCAGAATCTGGAGAAAGAGTTGTATGGAAGAGATACCTTATGTGGGAGGATGCAATCAACTGTTATGGTAATGACATGGCAGGAAAGAGAATAAGCGAGTTAATCCTATAACCTAATTTTCCTTTTCTTGCTGTTTCCATTGGTTGAATCTAGAGGGAAGTCAGAGGACAAGGGTCTGTGCAACCTCTAGGGCACAAAACAATAAAGAGTGGTCTGAAAGAACAAGAAGAGAGTAAATTCAAGTTTCAGGAATGTTGTGAAGGAAATAAAGTCCCAAATCAAATTCTCTTGCTCTTGTGTTGTAAAATGCCAAAGAAACTTAAGTCCAAAATCCATTCTTTTAACTTAATATTTTGCTTAGTCCCAGCTAGAATAATTTCTCAGTGCTTGGTAGAATCGTTTCTTTTAAAAGCTTCATGTCCCTCTGTGGAATAAGTGGAGATCCTACAAGACCTTAGAAGTTGTATTAGCTTAAATGCCAAATGATATGTGAGTTATGTTTAAAGAGACTGGATGAGGGGCTTCCTTGGTGGTGCAGTGGGTTAAGCAATGTACTATGAAGCAAACCACAGTCACTACAGCACGAGTTCGATCCCTGCCTCCAGCCAGGGAGGGGACCCACATGGCATAGCGGACCTCTCCTGCCTTGCCTGCTGCTCTCCTCAATTGTATGTTTCAGTCAGTCTGCCTGTTCTGCTCCCCACTCTGTCTCTGGTGAATCCTCTCACCTCACTGGACTCTGGCCTCTACCCCAGCTCTTGTATGCATAAATAAATAAATCTTTAAAAAAATAAAAAAATAAATAAAGAAACTGGATGATAAAATGGGCATATCAGACTACCCCAGCTCTAGGCTCATGAAATGAGGCAATTGTTAGTCCCTAGAACAGTTATACAGGGCAAAACAATGTTTGGAGAATCTAGAACCCAGGACCTAGTCTAGCTAAATATTCTTTGCTGAAGACCCCAGTGTAGTTTCAGTACTTGAAGAGGAGCTTAGACAGAAAATATTCATGATTCAGCCTTGCTATCATGATGTCACTTGGTGAATTTATAAACTCAAGTGGGAGATATCAGCAAGGGGCTTATTTTTTTCATTCTACATATTCGGGGAAATCCATTTCTGTGTGCTAGCTTCTTTCATACTGGCATTTGAGATACTGCTGCTGTTTTCAAAGTGTAGACATTTTTAATGGTGGAAAACTCTATGCAAAAAATCTTTTTTGAGGAGGCTTCATATTCATATTCAAGCATTTCTCCTTTAAATATGATGGAAGCAAATGTTTTTTTCTGCCTCCTATTTATTAGGTCTATGTAGAAAGGCTGCTTCATAGAGTGAGATTTTTCCTTAGCCACGTGTGCTTGGGAAGCTTTATGTGATCAGTGTCATGTGGCAGTATCTCATGTCCTTAGCCTGTGTAAGTCAGCTATAGAGCTGTCCTTTGGTGAAACCTTCAACCCCACATACCTTATGGTTATCATCTGTTTAGTAGTGTATAGGCACAGCCCTCTAAGAAAGAGGCTCCATAAGCTATGGAAAAAAGCCAAAAGAACAAACTTTCACCACCATATTTGGGATTTAAAGCTTAAATCCCCCCCTGGTCTTTTAGTCCAGGGCAGTGAAAAACCATTTGTATAATTGTAAATGTGAGGAGAGCCTGATAGAAGTTTCTACACATAGTCAAAGTGAAAAAATGGCATCCATGTATCAATCACAGCTTCCCTACAAGTCTTAGTCACTCTTGGTGAATGTTAATCCCTCAAATTTTAATTATTTTTGTTGTGAGAATTCTCCCCATGTACAAGCTATTTCTTCTTCCATATCCTCCTCCTATCCCACCACCCCCACCTCCAAATACAGGCTTCTTTACTCACCATAGGATAAGCATTATGTCCTGATCTAGGACACTAAAAATTACAGTCTTTTGAAGGGACTTCCAAGAGAAAGGAGAGAGGAGCTAGGTAACACCTTTAGAATTTCCTCTGTGGTGACACTGAAAATGCACAGCTTCCATCTTCTGCAATAGGGTGCATAATCAACTACTCAAATTTCTGTCTCTCTGGAACCAACTTTTCTTTCTTTTTTTTTTAGCATATTTTTTTTATTATTAATTATATTTGACATCATTTGTATTCCCCAGGGAGTACCCTCCACCATTCCACCCGTGCACCATCACCTCAGTCCCTTGTGCTCTTTCTGCCCTCATCCTCATCTTTGCCCTCCCCTCCTTCCTCTCCCCCCAATGGTCCCTTTGGTTTATCTTGGCTTTTTGTTCTTGTTGAGTTTTTTGTTTGCTTTTGGTTATAATTGCCCAATTCCTTGAGCTTATTCTTCCTTATTTTTTTGTTGTTGTTCTTTCATATTCCTCCTAATAGGGAAGCCATCTGATATTTTTCTCTTGCCTTCTGACTTGTTTCACTGAGTATAATTCCTTCTAGCTCCATCCATGTTTCTATAAATGGCCCTAGTTTCTCATTTTTGATTGCTGAATAATATTCCATTGTGTATATGTACCACATCTTCTTGATCCAGTCCTCTACTTTTGGGCACTTGGGTTGTTTCCAGGTCTTACCAATTACAAATAGTGCTTCAATAAACATAGGGGTACAGGTGCTCCTTTGGATCAGTGTTTTTGTGTCCTTTGGGTAGATTCTTAGGAGCTGGATTGCCAGATCATATGGCAGTTCCGTTTCTAGTAGACTGAGGAACCTCCATATGGCCTTCCATAATGATTGGATTAGCTTGCATTCCCACCAGCAGTGTACCATGGTTCCTTTTTCTCCACATCCTTGCCAGCATTTGTTGTTGTTTGGAACCAACTTTTCAATAGCTCTGAAACCACCTGCCAGCCTCTCCTGTTTAGTGTCTGAGCACAGATTAGGAACTGGTATTGTCCTGATCCTTTAGATTCCTTCAATAGAAAACCCTGGTATGAGGCCCCCCTTGGCCTTGCCAAACCTCTCATGGAATAACATTCAAATTCGAGACTTACTAATTCTCCTTAGCAGGTGTCAGACCCGCTTTGCATTCTGAAGGCTTTCTTCCCCATACTCTGGTGCTCTTCCCTTCTTTCTTACTGGGCATTTCCCCCAATAAGCCTCATATATCTAGTCCCATCTTGTATCTGCTTCTCAGAGGCCTTGAATAGTACACCTTGCAAATTCATTCAGTTACTGGTTAATTATTCCCATTTCTCCTAGCAATGAGTGAGGAGAAGGAAAGAGACAAGAGTGTGGAGAAAAAATTTCCTTTCACATGGAAAATGTTGTTGAGATTGGAAAATAAGTTGCACTACCTATGGTTTCATATTAAAAGTTGGAAAAGATTGTTGTTTTTAAATTTTAAATAATTTCTATTGTATCTTACAAATTCTATGAACTTCTGAGTCTTTCTTGTAAGGGCATTTCTACATGCTTAGCTAAAATTTTCAGCATCCATTCAGTTGCCCAGCTTAAAAATTTTGATTCCTCTCTTTCCTTCGTGGTTCATTTATTCAATCATTAAATTCTTTCGAATGTACTATTGAAAGATACCCAGAATCTGTTCCCTCCTTTTCCTTATTTCTGATGCTGTTTTTGTCATCACATTTGATCCATTTGAATAGCCTTATTATAATCTTTGTTTTCAGTGTCTTCATTATTCCAAGCAATTCTTTTCCAAATCTTTTAGCCAAATTACATTATACTCTTGCTTAGAAAATGCTTTCCATTACTTCTGAGATCTTAGTTAATACTCCTTTTCATGATGTAAAAACTCCTTCATAATCTTAACTGAGACACTTTTTGAGAATCATACTGGTAAAACTTCCTTTTATATACCTTGTTCTAGTCACACAAAACCAATGGATATCCCTTATACTTGCTGGTTGGTTCCCTTTTTAAATTATGTATCTTATTTTAGGCCTGGCATTTTCTTTCAGCTTCCTACTTTCCTACATCTGATAGTTTTCTCCACAAATTAAAGCTTGGCTCAAAACCACCTCACCTAAAAGAACCTCCAAAGTTTTCTCAGGAACAGTTAATCATTTCTCATATTTTTCCACAAAACATTTTATATAGATCTACCATGGCATTTTCAATTTATCATTTTTGATTGTAAACACTAATGAAGGTGGGCAATTCTAATTGGCACATAAATATTTTTGAATTTAAGTGAAAATTTCAAGACCTTATGGAAAAGGGGTTTTGAAATAATCAATGTTAAATTGCATTTTTTCTTTAACATATATTTCTATTCAACACATATTAAACAAGTCACAAATTACATATAATTCATAATATAATGGAGACTTGCTACAATCTTATTTCCTAATCATAAACATTTTAAGATTTTGGATATGCAGGATTACTTAAATTATATTATTTTGCTAGAGTGTCTGTTGTACATTACCTCCAAAAAACAAATTTTAACTTAGGTATAGTGAAGTTGTAAATCTAAAGCTGACTGATTACATGAAATATTTCTTCTTCCCCTATTTTATTTTCAAATCTTTCAAGCAGAAGGACAAAATAAATAAAAGTAATATATGTGAATAAAACAAATGTAGTTGAGCATATTTAGCAATTGAACAGAATTATTAGAGCAAATTCTAAAAATATTTACGGAGCTGATAAATCGTAGACATCTTTTATTATAACCGAGTTTGGAAGTGATATAGCCTCACTTTTGCCAGACTCTTTTGTTTCAGAGCGATCATAAGGTCATCTAGACTTGAAAGGAAGGTACATAGACCCCATTTCTTCTTTTTTCCCCCTTTTTCATACTCCTCCTGCTTAACTTCAGAAACCTCACTTTATTTATTAGTGTCTGCTACTTTTTAAAAGTATTTTGAATTGTCCTCTTTGTAAATGTCCAGTTTGTCTTTGTCATTCTGATTTGCTTTGATATACATATTTCCCTAGCACTCCTTCCATTTTGTTATAAATGACAATGTTTCGTTTGTCCTTGTGGCTAAATAATATTCATGGCGTGTATATGCCACATCTTTTTGATTCAGTCCTCTCTCATCAGTCACATAGGTTGTTTCCATGTCCTTCCTAATTGTAAGTATTGCTGCAATAAATATTGTAAAGTTTCATTCTTTTACACATGGCTGTTCAGTTTTACAGTTGTTAGAGATTCTTTTTTCTTCATTGTGTGGTAATGGAGATCTCCTTTATCATGGCCCAGATTACTTCTGGGCATTATGATTCTGTTCCACTGATCCATTTTTATTCCAGTATCATACTGTTCTAGTTACTGTTTGATAGTATAGATAAAAGTTAGGTGACACTGTGCCTCCATTTCTCTACTTTTTTCTCAGAATTGCTTTACTATTTAGGGACTTTTATGGTTCCACATAGTTTTTTATTTTATTTTTGTGCTTTAATCACTTTTCTTGCTGGAGAATGGCAATCATGTTGTTAAGAAAAAGTAAGATAGAAGATATTGTTCAGTCAGTCTTTGGAAAATACTGGGGTAATCTATGGACCATAATTACTGGAGAAAGGGAGTGTTGTACTTTAAAAGGAAACTAGTTACTAGTGAAGTTACTGAGATAATAGTTGAAAAGTTTAAATTTCCCTATGATGCAGTGGAGTGTGGTTTATGAAAAAGATCAGATTTTTTTTTACATCTTATAATAGTAGACAGTTATTTTGTAACTCCACTATGTTAACTAATTGATTTGAGTTTAATTTTGAAAACACTATATTCTCTGTTAATGGCATTTTAATAGCTAGCCTCGCTCTCAAGTACTTAAATATGAATTTCAACTGTCCATGAACAAACATTTCTCTCTTGATCTATAGTAACATGTCTTCTGAGTTCTTCCAAATGTTGATTACCTATTCCTTGGGATGTTCTGCCCCTTAAACACCAGTCTCTGATGTCTTTGAAATTTATGTTTCTTCCATTTGTGAACAAAATCTTCAGTTTAAAAGTACTTATTAACTTTCAAAAATTATATTTTTCTTTAATGGTCTTCAAGTTATTATGCCTCATTTCCTTTATACCCCCATTCCCAGATGAATTTTCTATAATTCTATCTTGTCTATTTACTAGATTAGACTTTCTAATCATCTCCCATTTATTGAAATAAATCTACTCATCATGGCAGCAAAGACATGGCAGAACCATAAACATATTTATTAAGATATAAAAAATATATGGCTATTATCCTGCAAAGAAATTTTCCCTTGTAAGATTTGAGATGGACTGGGGAATTGTGTGCTCAAGTCATATGTATAATACATAATGCAGATGTACAGTCTCAGAAAGTTGAAGATTCCTATAACTAAAACCTTAGGAAAGGTGAGTCAGGAGTTCCCCAAGAAAGAGTCAGTACCGTAAGAAAAGAAGCTGTTTGTCCTCTAATCATTTTGCTTTTTATGACAGATTTTCCAAAAATGGAGAATTTTAATGGTGTAAACAACCGTAGTATCTATGTACTGATATTTTTTTTTATATATTTTTAAAAGATTTATTTATTTATGCATACAAGCACTGGGGTACAGGCCAGAGGTGTAGGGGGTGAGAGGATTCACCACAGAGCTGGGAGCAGAACAGGCAAATCAACTGAAGTACACTGCTGAGGGGAGCAGCGGGCACATCAGGAGAGGTCTGCCGCACCATGTGGGTCCCCTCCCTGGCCGGCAGCAGGGATCGAACTCGTCCTGCAGTGCGTTGCTTTGCTTCATAGTGTGTTGCTTAACCCACTGCGCCACCAGGGAGGCCCAGTATCTATGTACATGATATAATGTTTATTTTTTTATTTATATATATTTGACCTCAATTGTAACTTCTATGTACTCCCCATCACCATATCACCAGTACACCATCACCTCAGTCACTCGTGCTCCCATCTGTCCTCAACTCTTTCCCTCTTCCCTTCCCACCAAGTGTCCCCAATTTGTCCTTGTCTTTTCATTTTTGGTTTTGTGTCTTTATTGTTATTATTATTATTGTTGTTGTTCTTATTCCTTTCCTTGATCCTTATTTGGTTCCCTTATATTCCTCCTAGGGGAGGAACCATCTGGTATTTTTCTTTTGCCTTCTGACTTACTTCGCTGAGCATAATCCCCTCCAGTTCCATCCATGCCCCTATGAATGCATCTAGTTTTCTTTTTTGATTGCTGAATAGTATTCCATTGTGTATATGTACCACAGCTTCCCAATCCACTCATCTGTTTTGGGGCATTTAGGTTGTTTCCAGGTCTTCCCTATTGTAAAGAGTGCTGCTATAAACATA
>JAGFMF010011568.1:9545463-9557340 GCA_019455555.1 Galemys pyrenaicus
TCCCCTCCCTGGCCGGCAGCAGGGATCGAACTCGTCCTGCAGTGCGTTGCTTTGCTTCATAGTGTGTTGCTTAACCCACTGCGCCACCAGGGAGGCCCACAAGAGTTTCCATTGTAACGAGGAGGAATCTACTACCGATCTGAGTTTTTGCTTACTGAGGTAATTCTTTTCTTTCTCTGTAATAAGTTGTAATTTTTTTCCCCCTTTAACTTTATCAGTTCCTTGTGGCTGCTTTATCAAATTACCCTAATCTGAATGACTTAATCAACAAAAATGGATGCTTGTATGGTTTTGGAGACAGAAGCTTGAAGTAAGTATCACTGGGTTGAAATAAAATCAGAAATCCCTCTTGAAGCTCTGGGGAGAATTCATTCCTAGAATTAATTCTGCTATGTGCTACAATTATTCTGAATGTGCTACAAATATTTCCTCTAAATATTGAGAGAAACTTCAGAATAGATGACTAATAGAGAATATTCAGAGTATAGCTTGATCTCCAGCTTGTGACAGTTGCCAGCATTCCTTGTCTCATGGCAACATCACTCCAATCTTTGCCTCTGTGGTCACATTGCCTCACTTTTTCTACCTGTGTATAATTCTATCTGCTCCTTTCTAATACGGATACTTAAGATGGCATTTAGGGCCTACTCAGATAATCCAATATGGTACCATTGTCTTTGTTATATGTGAATTTCATATTTATAAAAAATAAGTTTTCTATATTCTGTATGTGATTTATTCTGTATAATCTGATGTGATTTAAATAAACAGAATGATAAAAAACCTCTACCTCCCGGCCCCCCAGCCCCCAAAACAAAACAAAGACTCAGTACTGATTATTTAAAGGCCTGTGAGAAAACGTATTCTCTTCTGGTTGCATCAATTCTGCAGTCAGATTTCAAGGGTTTGTTTTGGTTTGTTTCTGTATGTTTCATTTCTTTGTATTTCATGTATGAATGAAATCATCAAGTATTTTTCTTTCTCTTTCTCTTTTTCTTAGCATAATCCCCTTCAGTTCCACCAGTTCCAACCATGTTATTGTAATTGTAAATGGTTAGAGTTCATCTTTTTTTTTTAACCTGAGTAATATTCCATTGTGTGTATATACCACATCTCTATCCACTCACCTATCATTGAGCACTTATTTTAGGTTGTTTCTGTAACTTGACTAGTGTAAAGATTTATTTATTTATTTATTTCTACATATACGAGCTCTGGTATAGGCGGGGTGTGGGGATAAGTGGATTCACCAGAGACAGAGTGGGGAGCAGAATAGGCAGGTTGACTGAAATACACTGTTGAGGGGAGCAGTGGGTGAGACAGGAGAGGTCTTCTGTGCCATGTGGGTTTGCTCCCTGGCTGGGGATTGAACTTGTGCTGTATTGTCTGCTGATAGCTTCATAGTGCTGAGACTTTAACCCTTTGTACCACCAGAGAGGCCCTAACTTGGCTATCGTAAATAGTACTGTGATGAACATAGAAGGCCATATATCCTTTCACGTTACTGGTTTTTCATTTTCTGGGTAGATGCCAAAGAGAGGGATTGCTAGATCATGTAGTAGACATGTTTTTAACATTTGAAGAACTTCTGTATTGTTTTTGATAGAGACTGGACTAGTTTACATTCTACTAACAGTTTTTTCCATACCCTTGGCCATACTTGTTTCTGTTCTTTTTGATATGGTCATTCTCATAGGTATGAAGCGGTTCTCATTGTGATTTTGACTTGCATTTCCGTGATAAGTGATGATGAGCATTTTCTCATGTGCCTTTGGTCATCTGTACATTTTCTTTGGAGAAATGTGTATTTAGCTCTTCTGCCCCATTTTTTTATTGAGTTATTTGTTTTGTTGTTGAGTTGTAAGAGTTCTTTGTAGATGTTTATTATTATCCTTTTATAAGATGAATGGTGTGAAGATATTTTCTCCTATATTATAGGGTATCTTATTGTTTTACTGGTAGTGTTTTGCTTTACAGAAGCTTTTAACTTGATCTAGTCCCATTCATTTATTTTCATTTTGCCATTGTAGTCAAGTCCACAAAGACATCACTGAAGCCAAAGTTTATGAAAATTTTGCCTTTGTTTTCTTCTTTGTATTTTATGGTTTCAGGTTTTGCATCCAACTGTTTGATGCATTTTGAATTAATGTTTGCATATGTGATATAGTGACCTTTCATTCTTTTGCATGTGATTGCCCAATTTTTGCTATACCATTTATTGAATAGACTTTCTCCATTGTATGTTCTTGGCTGCTATGTCATAAATTAACTGTCCACATAAATGTGGGTTTATTTTTGAACTCTCAATTCTATTCCATTGATCTGTGTCCACAGAAATGTATTTTTAATCTAGTTGAATCATAGATGTTTTAATTGCTATTTTTGGATGTTATTTGTCTGATCTAGTAGTTTTAGTCTACTTGTTTATTCTTTTTCTTCTTTTTATATTTATTGTTATTTAATAATTTTTTGCAGTGTTTTAGAAATATTGTTTTTTTATTATGTTTTACCCCTGGGGCTTAGATTTTGCCTCAGTAATGTCTTTAAGAAACCAATTAATATAGTTAGAAAGTCATCCCTGCTATGATGTAATCTTGTTTCTTCACATTTACTAGTTTTTGATCAGTAGATATATGATTAATATTAGATATTCTAAGATATGTCTTTGGTAGTCTGACCTTTTAGTTCTTCTTTTAGAACAATTAAAGTATTGACTTTTGAGCTAGCAGGAAGATAATCTGGTGAGTCACCTTTATTCTTTAGAGCACATTTTTAAGTCCTAAAAACTTTATTAAGAGACTAGATTAGAACTTATTCTGAGGCTAAAGTAGCTCTACTCCATAATATGCCCTTTTGATGAGGTGTTTGTTTAGTCTCTCCACTTTGATCAGAATTTAATTTTTTCTACAGTTTGTGAACAACAGAATATCCATTTTATTTCACAAATCTCTAGAAGTTGTTTTCTATCAAATTTCTGAGTCTCACTATGTGCAATCAGAACATTAATACTTAGCTAATGTATCAAGATCATCCCTATAAGTATTTTTTTTAATTTTAAAGAGCAGGTTTATTAGAAAAAGGAACAAAAGAGTAAAGGATGCTTGCATAGACACAAGTGGGCAGGAAGAGCTGCCCCGAAGGGACAGGTTTGCTGAGAGAGGCCTGCACAGTTGCAGGGGGTGACCTTAAAGAGAGCTGCCTCCATTGAGGGAGGTCAGTGAAGTGAAGTCCAGCATGGTGTTGGTCATGGGCAGGCAGGAAGGCTGCTGCTCTGTAGAGAAGAGAGGTGGTGGAGAGAAGTACCTGCATAGTCACAGGTGGGCAGAAAGAGGGCTGCCCTCATAAATATTTTTGAGATCTTTTTCTGTGCCGCTTTCTTGCCTACAGTGCTCAGCTCCACAAACTTAGCTCCTTAGAAGCTCTAAACTCTGATCTCTACTTCCTCAACTCTGTTACTACTGTGCTCTGTTTGACTCCATCTTCTTGTACTGTAATCTAGATACTTTTTCTAGGAGGAAATTTAGGACAATTATAGAGTTTAACTTGTATATAAACTCTCTCTTAGAGAACAGAGTTCAGTTCTACCTTTTGAACAAGAACTGAAAATATTGCTTTATATATTTTGTGCAGTTTTGCAATCATTTACTAGGGGCAACATAATCTGGTGTCAGTTGCTTTATTATTTTTGAAATTAGAAGTTCTCCCACTGTCATCTTGATATTTTCAAAGATTTTTCAGTTGCATTGTGTTCAAAAACATTTAGGTGATGCACACTTTTTCATGTGTCTATTGATCTTCCTTCCCCAAATCTGGTCCAAGTTTTCACAAGTCAGAAAGTAAGACGTCATCTTTGAAACCCTCCTCTGTCTCATCTCCTATGAGTGAATCGTTAAGATCCTTAACTATCTCTAGAAATTACACTTATCTGCACCTCCATCACTTACCTGGTAGATCAAACTATCATGATGAAATAGCCTTCTAACTGATTTAACTTTGCTTACTTCTATTTCATCTGTCTTTTCATTGTGACCTTACTGACCTTGTATAAAAGTAGGTCAGATAAAAAGATAAAATTTTCCTTTTCCCCACCTCCTGGTTACATTCCTTCAATGGAATTTCATCAGTTCTATGATGTGGATAAAACTCCTTAATATGCTCTTATAACTTCTGCATGATCTTTTCCTACTTACTATTGTAGTTTATTCCCCTCATTTTCCAGCCCATGAAACTTTGCTTATGCAGAATTTCTATTTCTAGGTATCTTCTTTCATTTATTCTTATTTAACTTCCTTGTACCGTTTAGACACCAGTCCAATTCTCTCTTTTTTAGGGAAAATTCCTTAATCTCTTTGAGTAGTTCATATTCCTCAATTAATATGCTTAAAGGAGTGAATATATCATCTGAAGTTTCAGATTTATATAATTTCTTTTAATGTCTTTGGACTTTACTAGGGTAAGTATCACTGAAGATATTTTGTTGATACTTTTACTGTCCATGCTTAGCAAAGTGTCTGAAATGTTGGTGATAAAGTAACACTGGTTGGTTGAATAAGAAAATCTGCTGCTTTAAATCAAGAATATTGTATTTGGAGATACATCACTGCACATAACTATTATTACTGTGAGAATGGTAGGCCTAATTTTCATTAGAAATATAAAGCTCATCTTTAGATAAGTGACCGAACTATCACAATTCCAAATTTTGAATTGAATTAAGACCCCCTTCTCTGTGACTTCTGTTTATATTAAGTTGTAAATAAATGTTTTAAATTTTTATTGCTGTTTCCTGAAGCTATATGTTAAAGTCCCAAAATCTGTAATCGTTTTTATAAGATCACATGATTTTTAAATATATACACAAAATGATTAACATCTAAAGCCCTAGTCAACACTCATATGCTATGATTCTATGATACTTATATTAACTTATACTAGTATACTTGTAGTCCAGGCACTATCCTAAGTGCTTTACAAATATTAACTTACTGAATCATCAGACCAACGTTATAAGGTAAGTACTGTTGTCCCTGTTTTACAGATGAAGGAACAAAAGTACATATATATTAAATAAATTGTCAATTATTCAACAATAGAATCAACTCAGACTCTTTGACTTTAGAGAGTTTAATATATTTGCTTAGATCTTCTTTAGATGGCTTCAAACATCTATCTAGTTACTTGAAAACCATAATAATTGAGGGTAAAAATTTGGGTTCTCTGAATGACAAAGTTTTATTGTATGTATTCCACTCAGGACTTTAAAAATTTACATTTAGTTTTTCATCTCACAAAGAAACAGGTGAATAAAATGATAGCAATAGATACTTTGTTAACATTCGCTGTAGATTTTCTTATATTTTCCTTATTCTGAAGAAAAATAGTGTTAATTCTGAAATGTTTTGAGAGAAACTTGTGTAATGGCCAGAATTTAAGTATTTCAGTGTGACTCATTAGATTAAATGAGAGAAATCAGAAAATTAGTAGAATGGTACTAAACTTGGTAAATGATCTGTTGTAGGATTTAATTTAAGACATCCTTTAATGCAGACTGTAGGTTTTTGGAGTTTTTATTTGGCAAGGTGTCAATACTTATGAAATATTTGGAGGTCACTATTCTGCAATGGCCTCAAAATAGATTCTCTTTAATGAAAGTTAAAAGGTAAAAGGCAAAATTGAAATACAACCTGCCTTAATGTTTCACAGAATTACCATTTGCCAGATGAAACTTAATTGGAAGCTCAAAAAATAATGATGAGCAGCCTAATCAGGAAAAATCTATTTGGTCTAAATCTGGAGGAGATGGTTACACAGACAGTAAACTAAATTGGAGGTGTTTTAAGATGAGTTCAACAGTGAAAAGCTAAACAAAACCAGCCCCTCCCCAAAATATAGACATAAAATTAGCAAGCACAAAAAAATAGAAAACAGCAACTTAACTTTATATATCATTACGTTATTTTTGAGGAAGTTATATTTTATCCAGCCAAGATATGGAAAATGAAAAGTAACTCTGAACACTTCTGTATTAATAAGATTTCTTTGTGTTGAGCAGTTACTAAAATCTTTAATCAGTGTGTATAATACATTTGCTCTATTTAAGAATTAAAGTTTAGTAAGCAAAGAGTTCAATTTTCAAAAATAAAAGTGTGGTTAATGATAAAGGATCTGGATCAAGGCTATCTCTCAGAATAAGGCCCTCACTCTCAGTTTCTGACTTGCTCTACCTTTCCAAATTCTGTGGCATTTTTTTTTAAGATTTATTTATTTATGCATACAAGCACTGGGGTACAGGCCAGAGGTGTTGGGGGTGAGAGGATTCACCACAGAGAGAGGGGAGCAGAACAGGCAAATCAACTGAAGTACACTGCTGAGGGGAGCAGCAGGCACAGCAGGAGAGGTCTGCCACAGCAGGAGAGGTCTGCCTTGCCATGTGGGTCCCCTCCCTGGCCAGCAGTAGGGATCTAAACTCGTGCTGCAGTGGCTGTGGTTTGCTTCATAGTGCGTTGCTTAACCCACTGCGCCACCAGGGAGGCCCATTCTGTAGGTCCATTTTATTCTCACATAGAGATCCTACTCTGAAAAATAGTTGGTAATTCTACTCTTGATCAGAGAAAGCTCATTTTGCAGCTTAGATGCTCATTCCTATATTCTTTCCTCTGACATTAATGAAGGTCAAATTCTAAATGAAGGCTAAACATTCTGTGTTCTTATCTCCATCTTGGTCTCCCTATTCTGGGACTTTAATCCATTTGTTTCCCATTTCTCTTTTATTTTTATATTCTTCTCAGTTTTCAAGAATTCAAGTATCATATAATAACAGGATACTTTCTTGACCCACCACTTTCTTTAGGTGCAATTTAGAATATCCTCTTCCTTCTTTCATTCTTTAGAAGAGTAATCTATACTTGCTATCTATTCTGTCTCACTTTTTATACCTGCTGGCATTTGACATTCAACTACACTCACCTACAGAGTGAATGAACGACTAATAGTTTCCTTTTAATTTCCCAGGCTAGTGGCTATTCTTTTAGTTTTAATTTTGCTTGAACTCTTACTTGAAATTATTTTTCAGTTCATCCTTCTGAAAGTCTTTACTACCTGGACTTTACAACTTTTCAGTCATCTGCTTTCCTCTGTTTCTCAGGACTTCTCTGTCTGCTTATCCCTTTGTTCTGTAAATGTTAGTGTTCTTTTATTTCACCTAGATGTATTGTGATTTTGTTTCCCCTAGACAGTATTAGTTTTTCCAGAGTTTCAACTAACATACGAGGTTACTATTGATTTTATTGTTTTCAGTTAGAACCTTTCAAGTTTGTCATATTCAATTCTTCAAAGGTTTTGTCCATTTGGATGTTCTAAAGATGCTTCAAAGGCAATATAAATTAGGTCTACTTCTATATGTAAGTTGGTGGCACTAAAAGACTTTATATGTTTAATAACCATCTCATCCTGTTAGTTTTACCACCTAAATATTTCTGGACCTTCTCCCTTTCATCAGTCTAATAATCTTGGTCACATTTTTCTTGTGTGCAATATCTACAATGATCCTATATACAGACCTTTCCATGTCAGTCTTCTTATGATTAAAGTCCTTCATCCCCCCAACCCCCATCAATAATAATTTAACAACAAATTAAAATCTAAGGTAAAACTTTCACTTTGTGACTGGGCTTGCCTTCCTTGCATTAACAACTAGAAAACAAGACAGTTTACTTAACAAGACAGTTTACTACAGGAATTTTTGGACATTGGTCAAACAGTTGGTATAATACTGAAGAAAGGGAAACAAACAAAATGATCCTATAATCATCTCAGCTTCCCACCTTGAGGCACTTTTTTGATATTATAAAGAGGAGTGTCTTGAACAGTGGTCTCATTAAGCTGAGCAGAGTGTTTAGTGTTCAGAAAACTTGAAGCATCTGGAATTTGTACAGCAAAAAAAAAAAACAAAACAGCTCCAGGGTGACTTTAGTGGGGTTTTTAGTATTACAGTTAGACTGTCAGTCTTTAAAACTGGATTCTATGAAAAATAATTTAAACTTTTATTATTTCTCTTAAGGTTTGTATAACATTGTTCAAAATGCCTTAGAAGAGAATTAATTATTCACAATGTTACTTTATATTTCAGGGCTTAATTCTCTTATGTAACTCCTTTATAAATCTTTGTGAGGTCTAATTTTTCAGATGAGGAATTATGGAATCTGTAATTCAAACACCTTCATATTTTAATATATACAAAAGATTTTGTTAAAATGGACTTTACCTTGTCTCCCTTCAGAGATTCCAATCAGTAAATTTGAACAAAAATTCACAAATTTGCATGGAAAGTAATTCTCCACAACTGTTGTAAATGTTAAAAAATGGTTGGATGCAAACCTTTATCTTTGATTGCTAAAAGATGTTGACTAAGTTTTGACTGGAGAAATACAGTTTAACTGTGGATCCTATCTTACAGTTGCTCTCTGACTAGATAAAGTGAAGTTTGGAAGAGTAACATTTAGAAAATGTCTTTTAAAATAAAGAACCATGTAAACTATGTTAATTTTAACATTCTAAATAAACTTCATTGTTGAGCAGCTAATGGGCATGAGTGTTTTGAACATTTCCATAGAGACAGGAAGAAAACAGTAAAGCAAGCAGAAGAATCCTCTTTATTATATTTTAAAATCTGTTCACCAAAGAAGAAAACATTGTTTAAAGAACTTATTTGATTTGGAGTGCTTGATTCCAGGAGGAATGAATTGCCAGTAAAAGCTCATGGATAAAAGACTGGAGGAAAACTGCTGTAATCATTGCTCAGCAGTCACTATCGTTATGAGCAAGATTTCCCACCTGATTGCACCATTCTAAATATTGTATTAAGTCAGTTACTTAAGGGTTATTTTAGAGGACAAGTTAATGGGCAGTCTTATCATATTATGTGTAGCAATCACACTGTGTTGAATAGCCATATCAGAGAGAAACTTTTGAAAAACTGAGCCAACTCAGAGAAAAAAAGTGTTAAAAGACTTTTTTTTATACATGAAAGTGACAAGCCATGAAATGTCCTACAGACATAGAATATTACATTTGATTTATATAACTAGAGTAAAGAATTTATTGATTAAATCTCAAAAAGTGAATTATTTGGGATGGAATTTTGAAATAAATTATTCTTGTTGATTACTTGTTCTTTATAAGGTAATTTACCTTAATGTTCATAACAAGGTAATGTTCATAATGTTCTTAGATATATCTGTCTGCCTGCCTGTCTGTCTGTCTGCCCATCTCTCTAGTCATTTATATCATCAATCATCTCTATCCATTATCTACTTAACTATTTTTCACTAGAGAGCAAAATTCTCCAAGGTAGTATTTTAATCAATCTCAAATGGTCCTGAAAATTTCTATTGCACTGTAGACCCCCAGTCATAGAATGCTGATTATTTTTCAATCAGGTTGATATTGTACTTTTCCCCAAAAGGCTAGAAAATTCCTTCTCTGAACCAGACTGAGGGTCTCATTGAATATCTGGTTGAAAGGCCAGAAACTAAGGGGACATGTAATTGCAACTGTAACATTTATGGAAAAAGGAAAAAAAAAAGTCAAGTTGGACACAGAAATGGATATTAAGAGTTATTTAAACCAATAAAATATTGAACCTTGTGACTGTCACCTCTATTTTCCATGTATAACTATGTATCAATCTTCTTTTTTAAATAATATTAGATTTATTGAGTTTATAAAAATATTCCTTTTTTTCCCCTTGTGATACTTTATTTATATGTATACATTTAAAGTATACTCATTAAATATAAATCATTTGCAAATTGAACTCTCGAAATTTGTTCACCCTTAGCTTTGCTTTTCCCATGTTTTGCTAAGCAGGACTTATTCCTTCTTACCCCCTAAATTTTGGGGGGATAGTTTCAGAAGACATTAAAGCACCTTTAAATTCCATTTAGTACTGATCTAACAGATTGTTAATTCCCCTTTTCCTAATTTTCCTTTATTTGAGTAGCAAGTACCCTTTTTTGATACTAACTAACTAGCACATATCTTTTAGCTCAGCTCTAGTAAAATTCATTGACCACTCTTGCTTTACATGTATGAACCTTTGTTTCAAGTTATGCAGCAAACTGCTTAAGCCTATTGGCTTTGGAATCAGATATTTGTGATTTAGAGGAAATGTGTCCGTATTTGGTGATTTAAAGTATATTACTCATACATACAGTGGTCTTTATCCACAATTTCTGTCTCACAGCTACCCCTAGAGTCTTGGAATTTCCTCTGTTGAGACCATTAAAGATTTCTTTTGCTATGTCAGTGAAGGTAACTTCTGGAAAACCCTATGAATGGAGGGTTGATTGAATGGGAAACCAATCTTGTTGATTTAAGTGTTGGAACTTCTAGTCCTACCTGCTGACCAGAGAAAGAAAGAAGGACTGGAGGTTGAAATCACTTGCTAATGACTACTGAATTATTCAGTTATGGGTATATAATTAAATGTCCATAAAAACACAAGAGGATGAGGTTTGGGAGAACTTCCTGGTTGGTGATCATGTGAAAATTTGGAGCGAATGGTGCACCTGAAGAGGGCATGGAAGCGCTGTGTCTTGTCTCTATACCTTGTGCTGAGCATCTCTTCCATCTGGCTGTTCATTAGTTCATTTTGTGTCTTTTGTAATAAATTGGTAAGTGAGTGAGTGGATGAGTTTCTTGAAATTTTGTGACATTCTAACACATTAATTGAACCTGAGGCAGGTGTCCTGGAAACCTTGATATATAGTTAGTCAGAAGCATAGATAACTTGGTCTTTCAATGGCGCACTTGAAATCTGATGAAGGAGTAATGGGAACCTCTGATTTGGAGTCGGTTGGTCAAATGCCTTGGTGGCGGTCTGATCTTAACATAGCATCTGAAGTGGATGGTGGACTTGAGAGACTGAGCCATTTGTCTATGGAATTTGACTCTGTCTCTGGGTATGTAGTATCAGAACTGAGTTGAATTCTTGGGCGCCCTTCCAGGAGTTGCTTATTGATATTGTGTGTTTTTTAAAAGATTTATTTATTTATCCATACAAGAGTTGGGGTACAGGCCAGAGGTCCGGGGTGGTGGTGAGAGGATCCACAAGAGACAGAGTGGGAAACAGAACAGGAAGACTGAAATACACTGCTGAGGAGAGCAACAGGCGAGACAAAAGAGGTCTGCCATGCCATGTGGGTCACCTCCCTGGCCGGCAGCAGGGATCTACTCATGCTGCAGTGGCTGTGGTTTGCTTCATAGTGCATTGCTTAACCCATTGAGCCATGAGGGAGGCCCCACTTATTATTGATATTGTTATTATTGTCTATGTTTTAAAATACTTCTGCCTTCTATTTTTTCAAAATTAAATTTATTTATTTTTAATTGAAGTAGTGTTTAAATACCTCATAGGTATTACCACTGTAGTGTACCCACCACCAAATCACCATTGTATAATCTGTTGTACTTTCTTCCCTATTTGTTCTTGCCTTACTCTCTTCCCCTCTCGGTGCTTCAGTTCTGTAGTCAGCTATTAAGTATTAGATTTTAGGCTTGTCTTTATCTCACTTTTAATTCCTTACATTTTACATATTAGTGACACCATCCAGTATTTATCTTTCTCCTTCTGACTTGTTTCACTTAGCATTCTCCCTTTTGGATATCTGAAAGTGTAATAAACTAGCTTGGGAGGAGTAAAATAATTCTGTTCAGATGACCATGCATGATCACTCTTCTTTGATTTAATGTATCAACTGATTTTATTTTACTTTTTAAAATTTTTTTTATTAAAATGTTTTAAAATTTACATATACTTGCCATTAATTGTAATCCCCATGTATTCCCCATCACCATCTCACCAGTGCACCATCACCT
>JAGFMF010011568.1:9557527-9579704 GCA_019455555.1 Galemys pyrenaicus
TTAGTAGATTGAGGAACCGCCATACTGCTTTCCATAATGGTTGGACCATCTTGCATTCCCACCAGCAGTATAAGAGAGTTCCTTTTTCTCCACATCCCCTCCAACATTTTCAACTGATTTTAATATCTCTTCCCACTGCTTCCTTCTGTTACTTAACACAAAAAGTTTGTAATTTGGCTTGCATCAGCCACTTGACCATACCAAATCAGAGATTTGTGGTAAAGAGTATTTTATGACTTGAATCATAGAGATGGAGAAATCACTTGCAAAGCAAAGTCTCCCCTTTCTAAAGGGAGTTAGATTTTTATGGGACTATTGGTATTTGGACAGGGCAAGGAACTATGGAATGTCTGGAATCTTGGTTGTACAAGTGTTTTGTGACCAGTGTAGCTTCATGACCAGATCATGTCTCTGTATGGTTGGCATGTTGAGAAAATGTCAACTAAGCATCTCGTTGGGCAGGGATTTTAGTATGAAAATGTTAATGAACCTAAGGTAATTCTAGGGCATTTAAGATCTTCTCTATGGTGTTGCTTTAGGGTTTAATTAAGTTGGACCAGAATGAATACCTAATCCTAAACTAAACAGCTTTAAGGGCTTTCCTAATAATGCAATATTTGCTTTGACAGCCTTATGCTTCCTAAATAGTGCTGCAAGAAATTTTAAGAGTGTGTGACTTCCTAAGACATTGAAAAAATATGCCCATAGAGATTACTGTTCTGTTTCCTAGTTAAAGCTACTAAACAGTAGACATTATTTTGTCATACAGTTCTGTAGCCATTGACATAACATATATATGTTATATATATATAGTATACATAGTATATATAGTATATATTCATATAGTATTTTTTCATGTAGTATATGAAATTTATTGATTGTCTGAATACTATATATCTGATTATATATGGTATTCATATAGTGTAATATATATTCATATAGTAATTGTCCTAGAATACACTTTAAAGTAAAAAGATTCCTTTGACTACAAAATGTTAAGATATTGAGTAACTTCTAGGTGGTTGTTTAAAGGGTAGAGTCTTCTGAAATCAAATTATAGATACAGAATACTGACAAGAAACATACTTACTTTTCAATTTTGTAGTGAGAAAAAATTCTGTTAGGATGCACGTGGAAATAAATTTGTATTGACAAGCATCTAGTTATTCTAGCAATGTATTCATGGGTGAATCCAGTGTAGCTGGAAAAGGGTTAAAATGAGAAGACTGTAAGAAAGATTTTAGGTCTTGGGTTCATTGAGTAAAATAAAGCTATGAACATTTACATTACATCTTTCTTACATAGTTTGAGGTCTGAGATGTCTAAATCTGTGTTAAAAATAGTCTGGCTTTTGGGTAGCATAGAGCAAGTGAATCTTCAAGTAAAGAGAAAGGGCAATTAATCCTAAAATTTTATCTTTGAAGAAGAAATATTTTCTATTATCTTAATTGGTGATAAAAGTCAAACTTTAACAGAGCATTGTGAATGACTTAGGAATTTTATTGGAGACTATTTTGGCCAACATTTTCCACTACTTCTCATTATTGGAATATAATTAAAATTCTTGTGCTTTTATGTATTTTATTGAAGTACTTGATTTATTGATTGCCTGAATCTTTAGCAGAGATTTTTTATGTTTATTTTATCTTATATAGGAACATTGTGTGCAGTAAAATTATTCTTATTTTATTGGTTTTATTTTAATATTAGTGAAATTGCATATAAAATAATTTTATATGAATTGTAAAAATATCTATCTGTTTAAGAAAGTTATTTTTTATGCTGTTTTACACCTGTGAATAGTAATATATTAATATATTCATTTGCTAGTGAGTTATGTTACTGTTTATGAAATACTATTTTATATTTTATTTAACATTTTCATCAAAAAAGAATGGTTATGCTAAAAATTCAAAAACTACAAAAAAGTATAATGTAAAATTCCATCCTTTACAACCACTTATCAGAAGCAATCATTTTCAACAGTTATTAGCTCTTTTATTTATTTATTTATTTTGTTTTCCAAGTTTTAATTTTATTTATATGTGCACACAAGAACTGGGGTATGGGCCAGAGGTGCAGGGGATGAGAGGAGTCACCAGAGACAGAGCAGGGAACAGAACAGGTGAATCTACTGAAATACACTGCTGGGGGAAACAGTGGGAGAGACAGGAGAGGTCTGCTGTGCCATATGAGTTAATTTCCTAGCCAGGGAGCGGGGATTGAACTCATGCTGCAGTAGCTGGCAATACCTTGGTAACCCTGAGACTAATTCTTGAGCCACCAGGGAGGCCTCAGTCCTTCATGTTTTGAGGAACTTTCATAGTCTTCCAATCCAGTTGTACTGTTTTATATTCACACTAGTAGTGCACATGAATCTCAATTTCTCTACATTCTCACATTAATTTTAATGTTTCCCATCTTTGATTTTTTAATTTCCAAAGGTAGGGGGCTTCTCCACCTATGCCCTTCATGCTGTTTGTCACCAGAAGGATGGTGCTTATTGCCAGGAGAAAGACCTTGGTAATTGGGACTCACTTGCATAGTTCCTCATTTTCCTTTCCTCACAGAAATCATACACTCCCCATCAGAGCTGTCACTGTTCATTTTACATTTCCTTTACAACAGGTAGGAACTTGTATATCTAGGTTTTATCATTGTTTCCTGCAAGGAGGGTCATCTGCTAGGATTTTGATGCCTAAGTCTATCTTTTCCATTTTTCAATACCCTCACTTTACAGTTTTTTATTTCAAAATGACAGTTATTTCTTATTTTTCTATATCAAACTTTTCCTCTTTATCAGTCATAGCTACTCTTTTTTTTTTTTTTTTTTGTACTCGGTTTCTTATTTTTATTGCAATTTATTATTTGTTTTCTTTCTGCCACCTTTGCTTTTCGGTTCCTCTGTAGCTTCTCACCATCTTCTTAGCTATCAAATATTTTCTAAAATTGCATGTTAGTAAGAGCTGCTGGCATTTTAGCCATACTTTTTGGCATTACTGAGTACTAAGTACTTCTAAGTTCTTGCTCTAGGAATTACTCATTCTTCATTTTTTTATGCTGTACTTAATACTTATATTTGTACATAAGATTAAAGTGGAGTTCAAACAGAAAAACATTTTTTAACTTTTAAACAGTAAGACTTTTAAGGGCAACGTCCTATAACAGCATCACAAGTAGCTCAAGGCTGAGGAGGAGTTACTCTGCTTAGATTTGTGGGTGTGTTCTTGTCTGATAGAGTGAATCATATAGTGTTTTTAAGATAATTGCACTATTGGAAATATGAGCAACTTGGATCAAAAGGCATGGAGCTAGTTAATAATAATATAAAAGGAGATATTTGAACCTCTAAATATATTGGGTAGAAAGCAAGCCGAGATACATATTATCTACTCTGTGTTTTATCTGGGTTAGTCATGGATAGAACAATAATAGGTATGATTAAGATTAATTTTGGGAATGTCATGTTTCACTTGATGAAGTTTACAATATTAAGGCTCATCATAAACTCTAATAATTTTACAGTTTAGAGTAGACCACACAGAATAAGAAATTGATTACTTCATTTATGGAGACTCTGCTTCAATTTTCTTAATAAGTGTTCCTACTAGTACTTTACTGATAACATCTATAAATAAGTAACGATAGATCTGCTAGCTGTGATTATGAACACAAGTGCGTGATTTTGAAAGTTTCAAAATTATTTATTAACATTTACTAATTTTGGTTGTTTAGACTCTTACTTTCCCAGAACCTACTAATGAGACACTTAAGGAACAACAACGCTGTCATATATCTTCTTATGAAGTTTAGAATACCCATTAATTCACTAAAATTAAAAGGGAATAGTTATGTGGGGAATACTAATTATAAAACAGATTGTTGATTTCACTGAAAACATTCACAGCCTCCTTGGGATACATCTGAAACATTTGCTAAACCATTTATTTCCCCTTCCCGGTGGTGACAGCCAGACTGTTTAAACTCATGACATATAATTTTCCAGATACTCTTTTTAGAGTGCTCAATAATATCATTTGGATGTGGATCAAGGCATGTACAGATGCTGAAGTCCTATTCAAAGCTGCATAACAAATAAGAAACCTCAGAAAAATATCCCGCAATTCATATTGTTGAAAGATGGTCAATTATCTATATGAAATGATAAAGTATAAACAGTGTAATTTAAAATGATATATCTGTGCTGTCTACTTGTGTACAGAATAAACTAAAAATCTCAGGAAAATTGCAATGGTAATTCAGGCTAAACAATATTTTTGACTTGAAAAAATATGTACCCAAGAAATATGAATTATGGAGAGTTGTTTCAAATTTTCTCAGTATGTAAGATGTATGTATTTTAGTATATAATGTGTTTGCATATGTGTCTTTGTATGCAGCCTATGTACCAAACCTAGAAGTAATTTTGTAAGGGGCATTACTTACTTGGTATTTGGCTTTACCATTTAGCATTTTGACTTTAATCATCAACATACTCTTTTCAAGGATCTAAGATTATCAGGGTCTCAACACTATTGACATTTTAGGCTTGTTTGTGCTGGGTAACACTGTGCATTATAGGATGTTTCCCAGCATACATATAAACTGTTATAATGACAACCGAAACTATCCCCAGATATTACTAATGTGCCACGTGAGAGATGGGAAGGTATCAAAATTGTCCCTCATTTAGAAGCACTCATTTATATATGACCTTGCTGCTATGGTCTATACTTTTTGAGCAGGACTGTTGAGCACTAAGAAAGAACCACTGTACTTTTACTTGTATCTGATCAAGAAGTTAGTTGAAATTCTACATTAGGAGATATATAATTAATTCTTTTATTTCCATCAAGTTCTCTTTCAGTTTATATTGTCGACCTCCATAGGGGCTAGAAAATGATTCTATCATTCCTGTAGTCAAAAGCTGGGAACCCTTCTTGTTCCATCCTGAACATGTGGGATTCTTTCTTCATGTTGGCGAAACTATAAGACAAACATACCTTAGGGGCTTCCCTGGTGACTAAAATCTTAGCGCTATCAATCAAGCTATCACCAGCCACTGTGGCATGAGTTCAATCTCTGGCCTTGGAGCTAACCCGCGTATGGTACAGCAGACCTTTCCTGTCTCAGCCCCTACTCCCCTCAGTTGTGTATTTCCATAGCTATACCAGTTCTGCTCCCCACTCTGTCTCTGGTGGATCCTCTCACCTTCTGAGCTTCTGGCCTATACCCCAGTTCTTGTATGCATAAATAAATAAAATAAATCTTAAAAACAAACACAATTTGATCTTTTTAATATCAAACTTCCCTCCTTGTAATTATGTGCTGAATGGACAATTTCTTTTTAGATTAGGATAGGTAAAAATGACGGAATGTAGAGGTAATAAATCCTATCAAGTCACATAATTAGTAGAAAGCTTCTTTACCTCTGAATAGATTAAATTTTAGCAAACTCTTTCTATAAAGAACTAGATAGTAAATATTTTAGGATTTGCAGGCCATATTGTCTTTTTTACAACTTCTCAGTTCTGCTGTTGTAGTACAGAAGTATCTACTGAGAATCATAAACAAATGGATGTGACTGTGTACCAAGAAATTTTTATTTATTCAACAAGTAGCATCCTAATTTGACCTTTGGATCACTGACCTAGAACACTAATAATGCTTTTATCTTTCATTCTGTTCTCCATTTATCTCACATCCCTGACGCTTTCCCAATTGTAATCACCATTCAGAATTCTACTTATAATATACATGTTTAGTTAAGAATAGGTGAATATTATTCACTTAGATTTTTTAAAAGTTTTATGATGAATGCTTTTAAGATAAATAACATTGCTTAATCTTCCTAGGTTTTGCACTTTATGAAATTGTATTGTTGTCTTTTAAGGGTTGCTTTAAAAACATGATACATAATGAAAGCATTTGTTATTGTTGATGATACTGTTAGAGGAGGCAGCATTAAGATTGGGTTCCTAGCAAAGTGACAATACTTTACCCCTTTTACATCTTCCTGAACCCCACCTCAATGTGCCAAACATTACAACTTCCTGCACACTTTGGGTCTGACTTCCTTACCAGGGTAACTGCTGGTAACTAGGGGTAGAGCTAAGTGGGTCTATCGGACATTAAAACACTGAAGATGTGCATGCCCACCCTTTTTCTGGCTTTAATGCTTTGGCAAATGGGACCATCTGGCTCCCTTGAGAGACTGTGGCAGCTGCCATCTTAACTCTCTGGTGGATTTGACTTGGGTGGTACAATTTGAACTCTGGTTCTCTCCTCTCCCATCCTTCTGGGCCCTTTTTAACCTCTTGCTTATGTTTCCTGCCAGAAGATGCCTTGGACTCATTCTTTTGGCATATCTGTTCTCGAACCTTGCCTATTTGTCTGAACTTTGGTCCACAAAGGAGTGGGTTATTTTGGAGTGTGGTAAGAAACTATAGTTTGAAATACTTCTCTCCTTCTTTTAGTTTTCTCTTCATTCCCTTCTATCCTCTCACTGATTAAAAATCTTTGCGCACAATAGAATTTTATTGTTTTCTTTTATGTATACAGGTGGTACGACCCCTTGGAGTGGGCAATATGAATTTTTCCTATTAACAGTTTGGAGCCCCTGGAGCGCCCTTGGTTTTGCCCAGTATCAGGTTTGGTTCCCTGTGTTTTGTCCAGTAACAGTACAGATTATTTAAAATAATTGTCTCTCTACCTCTTTGCACTTGTTTTCCTTTTAATATTAACTTCAACTTCATTTTAATCTATTAACTTCTTAATAAGTATCTTGGAAGGAACAATAATCACAATGCAATGATATGGATTACATATCATTACTATGAGATGAACATGAGTACACTTCAAAAACAATGAATTATACAAAAATTTAACTATAATTAGGTAGATTTACAGAGTATCATTACATTTTGATTTGTTTTTGCTCCTCTTTTATCCCCTTCATAAAGTAGGTCTTTATTAACCATTTCAGTTAAGTGTAATCAGTAGTTCCGAAGCATCAATTTAAAGAGTGCTATATTACTGCAGTAACTTGAAAAAATCGAGATAATACATAGCTGACTAGCTTACTGAAATTTGGTTAAATCACAACATACTCCTATATCAAAACAGAGAAAAAAAGGATACCCCAAAAGAGTGGAATCTTGACTCATTTTTTTACTCTCTAGACATTACTCAGTTTTTTCTACGTTGTCTTTCCTCCCTGTCTTCAAGCAGAGGGTGTCTCTTTTTAGCACCTAATCAAGCTCATTTGTAGTAGCCAAGACCATTGAAGTTGATTTTTGGGAGAATGAATATTCAGGAACAATGTAAAATTAAACATATAAACATAAATCTACCCAATGCATTTATTGTCAAAATACAAAGTATAATTTCTATTTAGTTGTAACTAAACTGCAAAAGGCCATATTACCAACAGCCAAATGTTAGGCATTATAAAAGTGAAAACTTATAAATCAAATGTAATTGATGTGGAAAATATGGGATCACAATGGCGTGCTAACACTCTTTGAATGACAGCTTTAAATAACTTCTCTAAATTGGCCTGTTGCCATAGGGTTAATAACAGTTCTATAACTATGGATGGGTAATTTTACAGCCTTTCCACATTCTGTCTGCATCATTTAATGTGATTTCTCTTTTAGGGCTCTGATCTCCTGGCTGTGAATAAGTAATGTGAATGCATAAATAAATTTTAACAAAAGTATAAAATAGCATGTGGCAAATTGGAAGATTCATTGGGGAAGGGTTCAGGGTCATGCAAATTGTTAATGATTCTATTTTATTTAGCTAATTCCCTCCCTGACTGACTTGTTTTCCAAAAGAGCTCAATGTGTAATCATTTCTTAAGATTTGTTTTTCTAAAATATTTGTCTTAAATGAAGAAAGATAATTTACCTCTTTGGGTCTAGCTCTGAAACATTTTCAGGCTAACTTAGAGACAAAGAGAGATTTTACTAGTGCTCTTTAGAAAAAAAATCTGATTTTTGCTTTCTTTTTTCTTCTTTGTTTTCAGCAAGAACAGAGTCAAATATATACTAATCTATAATGTGACTTTAGGACACATGAAAAACACTCTCTGATTATAAAAAAGTCTTTCTTCATTAGTTGAGTGAGCTTTGGCATGCTATAGTAAGAAGTTCTTTGCTTTATTTTTAGTCATCAAGTACCCTAGGGGTGAAAACAATAAACAGTCATTTATAACAATGAGAAATTGGTTTCTCTTATTATGAGTTAGTTTTTGGAGCAAACATTAGATCTAGTAAGTATGAGTAAACAACACCATGTTCTTTACTTAGTGTCATCTTACTTTATCTTTACTTTAATATTATGGATGTGTTAGTTATATTACTCCCATTTTTGCTGGTGGAAAACTAAGACTCAGAGAGCTATTAAGATGCGCAACTATTACACCACTTTAGGGCTCTGACTGTGGTGTTGTGCTCTTATACTATGGTGTTAGGTAAAAAGGCAAAGAAAAAATAAGGACATTAGGCACTGATGGGCATTACACTGGATGAAGATCAGAAAGGAATAGATGAGGACAGTGGAACATAATCCTGACTTTTTCATTGTTTTTTCTTTTTGTTTTCCCTTATTTTTGGTTCAGACTGAGTCAGGAGAAGACATGGAATGCTGTCTCAGCTTTGTAGGTAGTGGAGGGCTTTTAAAACTGTAAAATATAAGTTATTAGTGGGTTGCGAGGTCAAGTTAGTAGACTGTTAGCAGCATTTTTGGGGGAGGGTGACTGACACGATCTTAGGAGATTTTGTTAAAATATGTTTTTGCCCATATTTTAGGTGTTAATCATTGTTGAGGACCAGACTCAGATAAAGAGAATTTCCCAAAGTGTTTACTCATATCATGTACGAGTATGGGTGATGGGGAGGTTTTCTTCAGCATCCATTTCACTCCTACCCCATTGTGTAGCTGTGTAGTTTGGGGGATTTATTGTGACTCCAGGGGTGGAAATTGTTTAGTTTGAGCTTTACAGTATAATTCTAATTCTCTCCAACATTCCCATTTTAGGGCAACAAAAACTGCCACCCCAAAATTTGTCTTTTTGGCAAGAGGTTTATTTATTAGGAGGGGTTCTGAGTAAAAGTTGTTTTTGACATCTATTTATAAATACCTATTTGGAAACGGCAGAAGTTAAATCTTTGTCTAAATAAGCCTTTCCAAATGAATTTTCTAATTAAACTTCTCCTTTCTTTCTCTAGCTTCCCTTGTTAAGCTATTTAAAATGATATGTAAAACCACACAACCTAGAACTCAAGAGTGGTATGGGGTGATTTCTTTTGCTACCCAACACCATAATTGTTTCAGCCTCTCAGGCCTCAGTCAAAGAGCCTATAAGATTCCCCAGAGAAAGAGTTATGTGGCTGATATGTTAATAAAATCAAGTGGAAAATGGTAGAAAATAGGAGTGTGTCACAGGGATCCTTAGCAAGAACAGGACACAGTAAAACTAATTATATGGCTATGATTTGTGTGTGAGGGAGAAAACTAATGGAAAAGATGTTATAATGCAATACATTGGGCTAGAAGAAACTTTGATCTTTTAGTCACTTCGCTTCATCTCAATTTGTGGCATATAATAATAGCTGATTATAAGGCCTTTGCTTGATGCCAGGGACTATTCTAAGAACTTTGTGTAGATTATTTTTTTTCTCATCACAACAATTCTGTTGTCAGAGTGTTGGAGTAGCCTGGTACAAATGAGGGGCTGAACTTCTGACACCTGGCACCACACAAACCACAGAGATGAACCCTATGCAGTGCCTTGCTCTGAACTCTGCACCTGACATATTGAGTGAGAGGGCTGCTAGGAAGGAGCTAGATCTCAGTGGGCCATTTTGTGAGCCTTTATCAGGGAGCAATGCACATAGGTCTGCTCTCTTTGTCGGAGCTGCTACAGAAGGCAGCCATCTCATAGCCAGCTGAGTGGTAGGACTTCACCCCCATCCCTCTAGGGTTGATGGGTTCCCCAAACCTCAGCAATGGCAGGATTCTGCTGTACCATGCAGCTCCAGTGGTAACTGGGCTGACTCTGCCTGGGGTGCTGCTGGACCCAGCTCTAGCATACCTTGCCAGTTCCTGCAGCTGCAACTCTACTTTGCACCGTGAATCGATAACTGGACCTTCTCTCTCTCCTCTATCATACTAGTTCTTCTTCCCTTTCTATCCTGTTGTTTGAAATAAATCATTTTTTTTTCTTTGCTGTACCAACAGTTCCTTTGTTTGCATTTGTGGAGATAGATGTCTGGAACCAGAACCAAATGACAATTTGTAGGCCTTTGCCTGGTAATAAGATGAAAAGGTGAGGGAAAGGGAGAGGAAAAGGGATGGAGGGAGGGAGTGTTACAGGGCAGCCCTAATATAAAATGGGTTTGCCTGACTGACTTTTTACCCACACTTGAAAGGCACTTATAATGCCCCAACTGCAGGCACACATAACAAAGATTAATAAAGGGTTTTATTTACAAGAGAGGGGGAAATAGCATAGTGAATGACACAAGAAGAGAGGGATACAGATCCATAAATGTTCTACCAGTTCCTCAGAGCTAGAACCCAACAGCATGCTGAGAGCTGGCTCCCAAGGAAAAGAGAGACCCCCCCCAAGGCCCACATGTATGCTGTTACACTTAGTGTGGCTGCTTAACTCCACCCTTAGTCCCAGTGATCTGCTCTTTGATAATGACCTTATGGGATTTGTAGTTCTTGGATATTGTAGGTCTGGAGTGGGGGTCTAAATTCATAACCTATTTGTGTAATTTATTCAGGAGGATCTTTCACCCCTAATAACTACCCCCTTTCAAAGGGGGGATTGTAACAGGGTGGTACCCAGGAAAGGAGAAAATTCCAAAATCCCAGTTCTACCCTAAGTGGGTAAAGCTAAACAAAAATAAAAAAATGCTAGAAAAAAAGAAAACAAAACAACACAAACAAACAAAAAAAAGCAAAATAAAAAGAAAAAAGGCATTAAAAAAGGCACGTAAAGCAGAGAAACATGTAAAAAAACTGTGCTTGCTTTTTAGTCTTAAACTAGTTAAAACAAATGTAAGTAAGAAACCCGTGGAGAGCTTAATAATGGCAGCTTTCATCTTAATTTTAATTTTGCTGTTTTTCTCCCAGATTTATCTAACTCTTTCTAACCCTTTTCTATGGGTCTCTACTAAAAAATCCTTTAAAATTGTAGCAGGCTTTGGGCCTTGCTTTGGGCCAATCCTAAACTTTTACTCTCAAAAAAAATGAGTAACTTTAAATGCTTAACTTAATAACTTCCTTATCCTTTCTGTATTGTACCATAATTATATTAAAATGTCTTTCCATTAAAGGCCTTATATGTTTATCTTAATGCAGCAAATAGCAGAACCCATTTAGAGAGAGCAACTTTGGGGGTTCTGGGGTACCCCTCTCCCTACCCTGTAACAGGAGGAAGAGAGAGAGAGAGAGAGAGAGAGAGAGAGAGAGAGAGAGAGACAGACAGACAGACAGACAGATAGACAGACTTAAAATACAGGGGGTCTCATACAACAAAGCATGGTAATTTATGTTTTTCTCATACAGTAAGTATATATACATATGGTCTAGGTAGGAAAATAGTTCTGCTCCAGGGGATCCTCAAGGCCCAAGTTCCTACTGTTTGTTGCTCCATCTTCCTCTGGGGTGTGTTGCCCTTTTGTTACATACCACAACCCAAGAGTGGGTCCTTTGTCTTCTAGGGAAATATTTCATCAAAAAGAGCGAGTTGCAGCTCTTTATTAAAGAGCAAGGTTTTATTAAAAAGACTGAAGCATTAGGGAGACTGGGTCCCTGAAGGAAGCTAGGAAGAGACATTTAAAGGGTAGGCCCATGAGGCAGGATGTTGGTGGGTGAGTAGTGTCATAGGCTGTTCTAGGTTGGGGTATACCCAGGCATGCTTAGATGAGTTACATTCCAATAGTGCATGTGGATTCTCAGACTTCTTCCTCCAGGAGGTTGAGATAATCGTTACTCAGGATACTCAGGATCTAGCACTTTTCGTCTATCATGGTACCTCATGGTCAGTGTGGTGAGCTGAATTATTTGGACAGGTCTCCATAGTCCATAATTTAGTTCACCTGTTCAAACAGAATGGGGGCAGCTCATTTTAGCAGCCTGCAGTTTCTTTTACCTAAGCTGTCTCATTTACCCAGAGATTCAGTTTGGTACCAATGCATCTACCTTGTAGTCTGCAAAAAGGAAGTGGGAATAAATGGAAGGAAATGAGCTCTAATTATATGATCCAAAAGTTTTACAGTTCAATTTAACTCACAACTGTGTACCCAGAACTTACTCAAGAAAAATATATAGATGCCTCACTGAGATTATGAGACTGGTTTCAGACCACAATAAAGTGTGTCACATGAATGGTTTGGTTTCCCAGTCCGTGCATTTTTATTTCATACTGTAGTCTACTAAGTGTAGAATAGCATTATATATAAATAAACTGTACATATTTTAATTTTTGAATATTTTAAATTTTATTTACTTTTAGATTTTTGTTCATCTAAATGACTTTTTTCTCCTCTTTTTCTTTCTTTATATATATATTTAACATCAATTGTGGTCCCCATGGATTCCCACCACCATTTCACCAGTGCACCATCACCTCAGTCCCTTGTGCTCTTTCCACCCTCATCCCATTCCCTCCCCCTCCCCACAAAGTGTTTCTGATTTGTCCTTGTCTTTTTGTTTTTGTTTTTTTCTTTTACTGTTATTACTCTTTTCCTTGGTCCCTTACTTGGTTTCCTTATATTCCTTCTAGGAGTGAAACCATCCGGGTTTTTTCTTTTGCCTTTTGCCTTATTTTGCTGAGTATAATCCCTTCTAACTCCATCCATGTTTCTACGAATGACTCTAATTTAATGGCACACACTTTAAATCAAAGAAAAAGGAACACAAGATGATTTTCACTCATGTGAAATATAGAGAAAACAATCAACAGCAAAACAAAAAGGAACTGGCAAAATTAAACCAAAATAAACCCTAGAAATATGCCTGTAGAATTGAGGTGGGAAGTGAGGGGGGTGGTAAAACAAAGGTTGGAGGGGACACAATGGTCTGGGTAAAAGGACTATGGGTGCTTGGATGGTGGAAGTGTTTGGCTGGTAATGTACATCTGATAAGGTGTGAACCTATTTCACTAGATCTCAGCTAGTAAAGTGAAGTACAATAAGAGAAGGTTTGCCCACGATCTCTAGCCTGGGTGCCATGTACCTTATTAAAGGTTGAGAGGTTCTATTAAAGCTAATGAGAGCAGAGGAATTTTGGGGAATGCCCATTCTCTGTATTCGTAATAAGAAAATGAATACATACCGTCAGTATTGGTGTCAGTTTCTTTACTTATGAAGTGGGAATGAAGTCCTATTTCAGAGTGCTAATTTGAAAAAATATGCAAGTACATATTTTAGGATAGTTCTTTATAAACTGTAAAACACAGTTATTTCATTTCTGTTACTGATGCCAGTATTCATAAGGCTCTAGTTTATATATGTATAATAATCTATGTACCTGTTATTTTGTATGGTAGCAGATCTTACCTTTTAATTGCAGAATATTTGATGGCAGAATCTCAATTTAAGCAGCCATATGTCAGCCTAGCTCAGTAAATTGATAAATGGTTTGTAGTCATTGGTAATGAAATATAGCCCCTTAATCAAAAGAGCAAGTTTCATTTTTTTTGATTAAAATTTTAATTTTTTTTATTAACTTTTTTTATTTATATATATTTGACATCAATTGTAATCCCCATCACCAAATCACCAGTGCACCATCACCTCAGTCCCCATGCTCCCATCTGCCCTTAATCCTCCCCCTCTTCCCTCCCCACCAAGTGTCCCCAATTTGTCCTTGTCTTTTCATTTTTGGTTTTGTGTCTTTATTGTTTTTGTTATTATTATTATTGTTCTTATTCCTTCCCTTGATCCTTATTTGTTTCCCTTATATTCCTCCTAGGGGAGGAACCATCTGGTATTTTTCTTTTGCCTTCTGACTTACTTTGCTGTGCATAATCCCTTCCAGTTCCATCCATGTTCCTATGAATGCATCTAGTTTTTCTTTTTTGATTGCTGAATAGTATTCCATCATACATACACAAATTCTTATCTAACCTGAAAGATAAATGAAACATAGTAACTTGTTCTTTTAAATTACATTAATTTTATTAGTGTGATTGTTGTCTATGGCCTTATTTTCTTGTATTAAATTATAAAATCTTTAAAGATATTATATGCTTTACCATGTTGTATGAATTACTTTATCTGTCTTTAATAGTGTGTTATCCAGCACAAGGACGCAACATTTATGCTGAATAAAAAAAAAGATCTGAGGTTAAATCTGAACAAAAGTCACTGGAGATAAACAGTTATTTAATCATGGACTGGATATTTTGCTCTGTTAAAGTGAACTTTTTTCAAAGGTTTAGTACATAAATCTCTGCCTTACTATTTCCAGAAACATATCTCATTGATTGTTTTTATAGTTATAATACAAAATGCTTATTTGATTTTATAGTCTTTTTCACTGAGATGAGGTCAATATTTTATTTTAGTGAGCACACTTTTATTCTTTAGGGCAATAATATTCATTTTTGAAAAGCACTTGATTTAAATTTGAAACCTAATAGAATAAAGGACTCAGGTCTCCCATTCCTTCATTACACCCACCCACTGTATTTCTCAGGTTAGTGATTTGTGACTAGGCTCAGAGAGTGAATCAAAGTTTTCATCAGACTGGAATTAATGAGGCAGACTGAGAAAAATAACTATTAGTGACTGCTTTACTTAGTAGCCAGTGGAAGGTTCATAATCCTCATAATGGTCTTTTTCTAAAATGGTTTATATATCTGATGAAATGGAACTTTGTTTTCTACCCATCATAAGTTGCTGTAAAATTACCTTTTATCTGATGTTTCATTGCAACATCCTAAGACTTCGTTAGTTTTTTTTTTTCTTTAAAATTCTGTAGTATGGTATTATCTCTTGGTTCTGCCTTGATGTATATATTTTTGAGATTAATTAAAATAGGACAATATAACATGGGATAGAAAAATACACATTCCAAAATGCTATATAAATTACTGTTACTTCAACTAAATGCTATAGCTTGGCTTTGATGACTGTGGTTTTCAGAAGCACATTTATATACTTTCTGATGGGTATTGCTCTTTCCTTTGATACTCCCCACGAAATATTTTCAACTAGTATGAGGATTTGAAAGTCATTTAGTTTCTCTCAAATTATTTTTTACATTATATTTTAGGAATAAAAATTATATTCGCATGTCAATAAAATATAGACCCATGTACCAATACTATTTACTATCAACTTTGTCATTAATTCATTTATTTAACAAACAAAGGCTGGCTTATACTAAGTGTCAGGCAATGTAGGGATGCAAATATGTAGATATTGGGCTGCACAGTGTCTGCATCTAGTTGGGAAGGAGACAGTACACTATAGAGCTATAATTGTTATGCAGTAGGTGAGCTTGGGATGCTTGGGGAACACTTGGATAATCATTTACTGTCTGTAGTTTGAGTGGCTTAAGAAGGGCGTGATGATTTGACTTAATCTTGAAGTTCAAAGAGTTTATCAGGAGGATGGATGGAGCAGGAGTTGGTTAGCATTGGAAGAGTAAGAAAGGATTAGAACAAGGAACAAGATGAGGAAAGAAAATAGCTGCTTTTGCAAAAGGAATTTGGCAAGTTTAGGTCGCAGGTTTGGAGGGTGAAAGTAAGTAAAGATGATTTGTAAGAGATGAGAACTAAATCATAAAAGTTCTTATTTGTTATTCTGAGGAGTGTAACCTAAGTTGAAGAACTAGGGGAGTGACTAAACAATTTACATTTTATTAAAATGGCTTTATAATGGAATAAAGTATAAAGATTAAGATCAATACAGTTATTTGAACATAAAAGACTCTAGGTCCAAAATAAAAAAAGACAAAATTAAGGAACAAGTTAAACTGGGATGACTATTTATAAGAAATGTGACAAAGGTTAATCGTTTTAGTATTTAAAGAGTTCATTCAAATTGAGAACAACAGTACTAAGAAGATCCTCCTAGATAACAGAGTGTGACACTAATAGATAATTAGGAAATAAAATAGGCCAACAAACTTATCAGTATGCAAATTAAAACAACAGGGAGGTCTCATTTTTTGCTTGTCAAATTAGGAAATTTTTAAGAATTACAATCAGACTACCCAATGCTAACAAAAGTATGGAGTAAAGGGAGTTTTTATGCATTTCAGGTAAGAACAGAAGTTAATAAAAATCTTTGTGGATACCATTTTGTTTTGAGTTTGCAAGTTGCCTACATTCAATGTCTTAAATCTCTCATTTTGGAATTTTAGCCAAGAAATTACAGAGTCCTTGGATAATGTTTTGTTCAACATAGTTTTGTTAAAATGTTGATGGGGGAAAATTTTGTTTCTAGAGCATGTCACTGTCTATGGAGTTTGCATGTTCTTCACGTGTCTGTGTGGTTTTCTCTGGGTGTTTCCGTTTCCTCTCACATTCCAAAGATGTTAGTGAGATTTGTTGGTGTGTCTAAATTGTCCCAGTAGAAATGGATGTGTGTTTGAATGTATCTTGCCATGGAAAGGTGTCTTGTCCAGGGCTGGAACATGCCTAGTGCCCTGAACTCAAGAAAAAGGCTCAAATTAATAGAGGAACAGTAAGGAGCAAAATCTGAGCCTATCAGTAATGTCTTCAATGAACTCCATCAATAATGTACTGAGTGAATTCCACCCCATGATGTTTTTACAGCCTCCAATCCCATCTCTACACTGAAGAGATCTTAGATACCAAGGACACACAGCAAGCTATGAACCTGAGGTCCTGAATGGGGAGCTTGTTGAGAACTAGGGCAGATTTAAGCATCCATACTTGGCTTGTAAGTAAACACATGCTTCCTTTTTCCAGCTTTGATTTGCACCCTGGTGCTGTTAAGAGGGACATGGAGGAAATATATGGAGGGAGACACAAGAAGACTTGGAAGAGATACTTGGAAGTGACATATTGGTAAACTATACGTAGGAAGGCTGTTCCTGATTCTTGGCAGACAGTGTAGTGTATTTTGCATTTTCTCTTTATCTGGGTCTAGGTATCTGGGACCCACTTAACCCCTTTTTTTATGGTTCCTCACTAGAAGTTGCCTTAGATTTGTGGCAAGCTTTTAGGTCCCAGCAACCCTGCTTGGTGCCAACCCAGTTTGGCTAGGCATATGCCTGTGAAAAGATAGGTAATTTTTTTGGAGCTTTGCTGGGATATCCTTTCCTCTCTCCTCTCTATGCACACTGATGCTAGACCCTGAATTAGAGTAATAGAGTAGAAAATGAATTAATGAAAACAAATAATTTTTTTTAATATTACAAGTGTTTTGACCTTTTGTAATGAGTTTGGTGATTTTTTTTGATCAGAAATGTGCCATGAGAATTTATCTCTTATTAATGTTAATTCACCTATAGTAAAATTGGTTTCGTTATAAGTAATTTTGTTACTGATTCCGAAATGACATCTGATTTTGACCACTTATTTTCTCACAAATTTTGGTTTCAAGCAAGGAATGTTATTGTGAATCAAATTACAAGAGAGGGGCAGCAACTGCCCTGAACCATATGCTCCACCTGATTGTGATGAGGGTCCTGGTTTTATGGTATTGGTTACAGGTAGTGGGAAGCAACATCATAGTGTTTTCTAGGCTGGGCTACGCTGGGTCATGTGCAGATGAACTATATGTGTCTTCATACATTGCATATTTCATTAGCATCTAAGTCTTCACCTAGGGATGTGGTTTTTAGCATGCTAACTTCTGCATGGCTAGCAGGTTTTAGCTGACTCTGGAGCACTAGCCCTAAAGTAGGAAACCTCTGCAGGGAGGAGTATCTGTTTCTATTCTTTCTTTTATTTTTAAATGATTTATTTATTTTATACATACAAGAGCTGGTGTACAGGCCAGAGTTCAGGTTGGTGAGAGGATTCACCAGACAGAGTGGGGAGCAGAACAGGCAGACTGACTGAAACACACTGCCTAGGGCAGCAGTGGGCAAGGCAGGAGAGGTCTGCTGTGCCATGTGGGTCCCGTCCCTGGCTGGGGATTGAACTCATGCTGCTGTGCTGCAGATGCCCCACAGTGCAGAGCTCAACAAGCTGTGCCACCAGGGAGGTCCCAGGGTATCTGTTTCTTACTTGTGATTAGCAGGTTGGGTTTGTTGGCCTGGCAGCTCAATAACAGGAACATTTCTGAGGGATATTGTAACAGTTTACTTTTAAGAACACACTCAAGATGTTAAGTGAGGATTTACTTTAATCAGAAGTATAGAATAAGATATTATTCATTGGAATATTTTGATGCTTAAATGAGATAACTCATTTGCAACAGTATATTTATGATACATGTAAGCACAAGATAAATGTTGTTGTTACTATTGGCACAAACATTCAAACATTGTCAAAAGCCACTTCCAGTAGCAGGTATTTAAAATTTCGTGACACAGAGAATAACAAGTTTCATTTTACTTGTTGCATTGTGCTTTTTAAAAAATAGGTCTGGAATAATTTGACAATCAGGACAAAAGAGATATACTTCCTAAGACATTTTTCTATCTGGAAGGAACTTTTTATAAGATCTTAGATAATGTCAGACTTGATCGTTAATAAAAATAATGATACAAGTTTGAAGAGATATTTGAAATAAAAAAAATCAGTCTGGCATTCAACAAAAGAAAGGAGAATGTATGGTAGACTCGAACAAATAGCTGTTATCTGAAATTATCTTAAAATGGAAGAATTAAGGTAAGACTTGAGGCAATTTTTCTTGTAGTCAGGAGGTTGTAACCTAGCTGGAAGCAGGAGAGTAGAAAGCAAAATTATAACTGAATGATGGAAAATGTTTTAAATTGTACTTTTGGAAACTGCATGTAGTCCAAAATTTGGGACAAGTCTTTTTTTTTTTATTTGAAATAACTGTCTCTTAGAATTGCATAATGAATCAGACTAACTCAAATCACACAGCAAATAGCCATTGACATTTGGTAAAACATACACAGTTGCAAGTTTCAATGTTCCACTAATTTTTCTTTTGAAATGCATTTGTCCTAAGGAACTGTGATGTGCACAGCATGTTACATCCCATAAAATGGGAGAGAGAAATTGAACTATTAGATTGGCTCCCACCTATGCACTTACCAGAAAAGAACACACCTGCCTCATTTGTTAGAACTTAATTGCTGCCATCATGGAATTATTTTGAACTCAAAATGCATGCAGGGTAAAGCACAGGAAGGGAGGAGAAACAAATCGTTGGTCTTCTGAGTTCCCTTTATCCCCTCCATTTTCCTTCCTATCTAGCTCCCTACCTCCTTTTCATCATACATATCAGCTTAGAATCCTGGCTTAGCTGACTAGTTCTTCAGTCTCTGTTTAGGACAAATGTGAGATCCTAGATCAGTTAAGGACTCCTAGAGTTGTGTGAAGATACCTTGACTCCAAGATATCATTGCTCTTGTGATGTGAGCTTATAACCTTTAGAGAGTGTGGTAATCCTGGTCAACTCCTATTTGTACTTCCTCTTATTTGTGTGATATTGTACAAGTCACTGAATTTCACTGAGCTTTAGTTTTCTTACTTACACGTTAGATTTAATTAGACCCAGTTTACAAGGCTTTGGAAAAGCTTTTAGGATATAATAAATGCTTAATACTTGGTGCCAAATATTATGCACACCCTAAACAAACAAAATTATTTTTGAATTTCTGAAAGGTGATTCAATGCATATGCTGAAGATCGATTATCAACTTTTTTTTGTCACCATGATGTATGACTCAGAAAACAGTTACAGAAACTCTTCCTACAACAAACTTGTGAAATTCTTGCCACTATGTGTATACTATCCTTTCATCTTGCATTAAGAAAGCTGATCAGAATGTAAGAAAATGTGGTTGTAATGTTCCAGAAATGATCTTGAATGGTACCCACTTTATTTTTATTTGATTTGATTTTTTTTGCCACTTTATTTTTAAAAGAGCAAGTAAATTTTGTACATTAAAACAGCATACAACTGGCCATTGGTGAATTGCTTGTTCCTTGAAAGAGATCATAATGTATGAGAAGTGCTTACTTGAGGATGTCTACGGCTCTCTGCTGGTAGCATTATTCCAAAAAAGTTATATTGAATATCTCTGATTAAAGGGGAGAACAGATAAGGTTTTGAGATATAGACTTTTTTTTTTTTGAAGAGTAATTAAAGGCAAGGAGAGAGCTCTTACAGTTTAAAGAAAACAGGCAAGAAAGTGAACACAATAGTAAAATTAGAAACCTGGAAATATGGAGTCCATGGATGTAAACAGAGAGCAGAAGACATAGTAAATATATTTTAAGTTTTAAGTCTATAAGAATAGAGTTTCTGAAAACTTCGTTATAGTTTTATTCACCTTTGCCACAAGATGATTTATTAAGGGGAAAATAAATCAAACAAAAACTAGTTACTTCAATTATACATTAGTTTCATCTTTTTCCTTTTTTTAAAACAGACAACATTTTGTTTACACCCTTTCTTTAGCTTTCATAATGAATGAAAAGATTGTTTATATGATAAGTTCCTAGGTTTCTTTTACCTTATTTTTCATCTGCTACTTGAAAAAGATGAATCAGTTGGTAAAAAGTAGTTTGTTGTAACATTTTATGTTGCTGTGAATATAAGTGTTTAGAAAGAAGTCCTGCAGTTGTACAAGAATGTAATTTACATTAAGAGTCCATAATTTCCTCTGAGGTTGAAGGGGAATGTGATAGGCAAAGAGCAGTTGACTTGCTCTGGCAGAATCTCAGTTGGGGCATATTACTGAAATCCTCAGTAATTAGACCTTCCTTGTCTAGTTCATAGAGTGGTCATGAGAGTTGAAAGAGAGGAAGCATGTCAACACTTTTCAAATCATAAAGCTGTACAATTGTAAGCCAATGTCATTAGGTAAAAATAGAGGAACAGCAATGATTGTGGAGCTTAAGAATTATCAAATAAAGAAGAATGGCAAAAGTATTTTAAACTGTCATCTAGTATTAACTTGAGATAAGCAATAGCTACTTCTTCATTAATAAGCAGTAGGTCATTACTTTCCAGCTTATTGTTTCCTTATATAGCTACTGAGTTGATACAATATGGAAAACAGAAAGTAATGTTGCCAGTGAGAATTTTTTCAGTTAGCATATTCATTATGAAACTATCAATTTTTAAAAGTTACTAATTTTTCAGTTACACATAAAAGAGTATCAAATTACTCTTTTATACAAAACATTGATTCCTTATCTGCAAAGGTTGTGCTGAGGTTATCTTTTTCCACCCTTCCTTGCTCCCTCCCTTCTCCCTTTCTTTCTTTCTCGTCCTCTTTTCTTTCCTTCTCTCTCTGTCTCCCTTCCTTCTCCTCAATTTTCTTATATCTAGATATCACAGAAAGATCTTTCATTGTCCATTTTCTTTTTTTTTTTCCATACCTTTCTCTTGGCTGACAAACTTAACCAATGCCATGACTGTAAAAATCAATGATATGCATGCAATTTCCACTTGTCTATGCTCAATTTTGACTGCTTTTCCAAACTGTAACACCACACTTTCAATTTCTTGCTGGCTATATCTAACTATACCCAGGACCAATTAAATCCACAATGAATCTATTACTCTCTCCTATACCTGCTCTTCCTTTTCTGGTTCTTGTTTCTGTTAGTGGCTGTTAACTTCCCTACACACTGGCTCCAAACCTTGTCTCTTGTTCTTGTGCTTCTGACCTCATTAAATACTTTCCTCAAAATACTGGGAAAAAAGATAATATTCCTATTTTACAAGTGAGTGGCTTCCTCAAGATCAAATTATTATCAAATGGCCACGTTGGGTTTTGGGTCAGTTTTCTAATTTATATTCAGTAGTCATATTACCAGAGAAGGAACCCTGCTTGCTACCATTTCTGTGACTCATGGCTCTTATTAGTTGTATTAGGAGCTTTTCTTTTCCCCAATTTTTCTTTGCTTTATTTTATTTTAAAAAATTTGCTATTTTTTTATTAATATAAAATATTTTAAAATTTACATATACTTGCCATCAATTGTAATCCCCATGTATTCCCCATCACCATCTCACCAGTGCACCAT
>JAGFMF010011568.1:9593698-9604532 GCA_019455555.1 Galemys pyrenaicus
CTTTCCATAATGGTTGGACCATCTTGCATTCCCACCAGCAGTGTAAGAGAGTTCCTTTTTCTCCACATCCCCGCCAACATTTGTTGTTGCTGCTTTTTTGATGTGTGCCATTCTCACTGGTGTGAGGTGGTAAAATACACAACATTTTTTAAAAAAAGGTTTGTACAAAGGAAAATATCTAACAATATAATTTTTATGTTACCTATTGATAGCGTATTTTTGAAATATTGATATAGTATATGTTATTAAAATTATTTCATTTATTTATCTCTTAATGTAGCTACTAGAAAATCTTAAATTAAGTATGCATCTCAGATATTTCTATGTGACAGTGCTAGTCAAGATTAAACATTCTTATAAACAGTTGCACAAATGAATAGACCAGTGAAAACCCTGTTTGCCATATTTCTTTTGGCTTTGTCCATAGCAGAATGCCATATTTGTTGGGTGGTGTCACTAAATGTGAACTATAGAGAAACAAAACAAAGAGTCAGATAAATATAAACTAATAACAAACCTTAGAAATCTGACAGTAGAACTGAGGCTACAAGTGAGATCTGGAGGGCAATAACTAAGTGGGGAGGGAGCACAAAGTGGTGGTAGACTAGGGGTGTTTTGGTAGTGGTAATGCCACCTGAAGGGGTAGAGTCTATACTTTTAAAACATGGACAATGTATGTGAATATTCCCTCAGTAATGAAAAAATTCAGATTTATTTTGACTTTACACTGTCTCACAAGGACTTTTTATAATGTTACTTATAATTTATGCATAATTTCAGAAATGGACTCTATTACTGACTTTTAATTCTGGTTATTCATAAGCTGTTACTTCTTTTAAAATAAGGGTAACAGGTATATGGTTTTATGGTTTTAGCTGCATGCCAGGAATAGAAAACTACATATTCTCATTAAATTATCTGCCAAGCCCTATGATGTAGGTACTGTTACTGTCCTTATTTTATAAATGAGGAAACTGTGGCAATGGAGGTTAATGACTACTGAGTAGAAGTGACAGAATCAAGCTCAGAAGACCAAACTCTAGTGTTTACATGCTAAATTTCTATGTGATTCTGCTCTAATTAATGGGTTTTACCTGCCCTGAATATTTCTCTCTTCAGAAATACATTAATTTATTTCCAGCTTCCATTTCCCAGGAAGATAATGGGGCCTAATAGAGAAACATTATGGTATATGAACTAAATTCAAATACTTACATTTTAAAACAGAAATAAATTTTTAGTTTAAATTATCCTTTATTTTGAATGTTGCTTCTGAATCTATACTTTTTGAGTTATACATCTCCATCATTATAGGTGCTCAGTAAGAATTCAAATTCAATTCAAATTTACCTATATTTGTGTAAACTAATTATAAAACTATTGGGCAATTCTTGGACATTGTCAGCAGTTGGTATTTGTGTATTTTCTGGATCTTTGATTTTTCAGATCAGAAGGGATTGAAAATAGGCATGGAAAGACAGAATTATCAGGCCCATTCCCTACAAACCCTGAAGTTACCAGGGTCAATGATGTAATTAAAAGTATCATATAAATTGCTAAGATATTTGGGTCTTAGAACTAAAAAGACCAGACTACAGAAGAGATGGTAGGATATTTTGTGTGCAAACAGGATAGGCAGAGTTCTTTTTTTTTTTTTTTTCTTTCTTTTTTTTTTTAACAGAACAGGCAGACTGACTGAAACACACTGCTGAGGGCAGCAGCGGACGAGGCAGGAGAGGTCTGCCCGCCATGTGGGTCCCCTCCCTGGCCAGCGGCACGGATCGAACTTGTGCTGGAGTGGCTGCGGTTTGCTTCATAGTGCGCCACCAGGGAGGCCCTAGGCAGAGTTCTTAAAGGGAATCAGGTAAGCTGAATTTCAGTTCTCTTTAAATACATCTTCTGTACCACATTTGCAGTGATGTCTTAAAGAGCTTTCATTCAAGAAACCATTTCTGCTTACTGTTAAGCCAGTTCTTGTAACTGCTCTAATTCCTTTGATATCTATGACATTCAAAATGTGCATCAGATCAGATAAAACTTTGAATAGTTTTGCCTTTACCTTCATAAAATGTAGCTCAAAATTTAATAAAGGCTTTCGGTGGCATTAAGAATGTTGCTTCAAAATGTACAGTAAATTACACAGCAAATGGTCTTTAATTTTTCTGATCTAATTCTGGAAATAATGTCCTGTGTATTTTTCCCATTGTTCTGAGAATATGTGGAAAATGGTGCAGAATTTAACAGATGAAAGGATTAAATGTATAGTCTATTTCCTTAATGTTTTTGTGCTTTCAAATCTCTTAACATTACAGCTATTTCTGATTTTGAAGTGTGATGTATAACATTTTAATTCAAATGTAATAGTCCTCTTGTTTGACTTGCTTTCTATTGTGTGTGTCTGAAGAATGTAAAGGTAAGACAACTTAAAGTATATATTGCTTTGAAATTTGAACTGTTCTATTAATAATGAAAATCAGCCTATGGATTTCTGTTTTTGTCAGAGAATGGCAAATAATTACCAAATTAATTTTCCTAATGATTCAAATTATCCTTCAGGCTTCATAATGTTTATTCTGAACCTCACTCCCTCCTAGTTTTCAGGTTGTTCATTCAGCTTCTTTCTTTTGTACAGTATCAGCTCCCCTTAAACACATTTTGGAGTTTGTGCACTGTCAGGCAACCATACTCTTTCCATTTTTATTCACTTTCAGACTAAGAGCATAGAACAAGTATAATGAGCCAAGACAGTAAGGAAGCCCTGAGTCTGTAGACTGGATGTCCTATACCATGATTCCTCTAAATTTCACGACTTCAAAATGGCTGTACAGACAGGCAAACACAAAAAAACATTAGTGAAATGACTGTGTTCTTGCTCTCTTTTCCTTCTCTCTTGAAGACTTTCACATCACTAACCATATTTGCCATTGCATTTTGAAATAATCTAATACCTTACAATAACCTGCAAGGCACTGTCTGATTTGACCCCTGATAATCAATTTGAACTTATTTCTGTGATTTCCTCATTGCTGACTGGGTGTAACAAACTGACCCCTCTCTACTCCCTAAACATGCTGAGTTCTTTCCTGACAGAGTCTTGGCGTTTCCTATGCCCTCTACCAAAACACTTTCTCTTAGATCTTCTCATGTGTGAGTCCTTACCATTTGAGTTTCAGCTCAAATATATTCTTAGAGTTTTAGCTCTCCATTCACTTTAAAGTAACTGCCATCCCTACCCTACGTCACTTTATCAATTTATATTTACCTTGTTTGTTTTATTTATTCCTGTCTCTTCTCTTCCTGTTATATTAAGTTCTGTGAAGTCAAGAATGAGATAATTTATATTAATCTTTGTATTTCCAGCATCTATTGCTTTTTGACATGTAGTAAGCGTTCAGTAAGTCCTTGAGTAGATGAATGGATCATTGCAACACAGCTTACACTTTACACAGTGGCTACCTAAGATCAACTTTGTATTTGGGCAGGATTGTGCAAAGGTTATAAAGTAACTTTTATTACAAGATAAAAAAGCAAAAAGGCTTTTGAAAGGACTGCATTCATTATGTGAATGAGGAACTGACATGAGTCTTCTTGAAGAAATAAAAATTCTTCAAGAATAAACACAGAACTGTTTAAAGAGTGAAAGGAAGACTTTCCTAAGTATGCGGTGGCACCTCTGAAAATGAAATTAGACTAATTGCATGAAGGAGTTTTTTTGTTTGCCTGTAATTCTTATTTGGGATCACCTGTGCCCAAATCTATCTTACTAGATTCCAGCAAAAGAAAGACAATTACTTGGGCACAAATGTATTTTCATCCTTTCTTACTGCAGAGCTTCAGTGCTTTTGGTTTGATAAATTGCCTAAACTACCTGGCTGGCTGAAGGGAAACTTATGCTTTTACATTTATATTAAACAAAAAACTTGTGCTTTAAAAATAAATCATCACATCTGATAGTATTGCCTCTCTTTCATTTGTTTGCTATCAAGTGTGAGTTAAAGGTTACGTGCAGAACAATCCCTAGGGTGCAATTTACACTTCCAGGTAACAGTAAAGCCCTGTAACCAATAACCATCACAAACACAGGAGCTGTCAGAGACCAAATTCATTGCTCTCATTCCCAGAGTCCTTTTGTTTTTAGAAGACACTGAAATATGTTCTCTTTTCTTAGCCCATGAGAATTTCAGAGATGTCCTTTGACCTGTCTTTTGGCACTATACAATAAATAAAGGGGAAAAAAAACCCAACAACCCATAACACCTCTTTAAGATCACATTTTGGAGAAAGTGGACTCATAGAAATTATGCTAAATGACCATAACTGTATTCTCTTAGAGCTTTTAAAATTCCGGGCAGGCAGATGGGATCCCTGGTAGCACAGTGGCTTAAGCAACACACTATGAAGCAAACCACAGCCACTACAGCACGAGTTCGATCCCTGCCTCCGGTCAGGGAGGGAACCCACATGGCAGGGCAGACCTCTCCTGCCTCACCCATTGCTCCCCTCAGCAATGTTTCAGTCAGTCTGCCTGTTCTGCTCCCCACTCTGTCTCTGGTGAATCTTCTCACTGCCGTGGACTCTGGCCTGTACCCCAGCTCTTGCATGCATAAATAAATAAATCTTTAAAAAAAAAATTCCAGGCAAGGAATAGCGTAAGGTCATGAAAATTCTGTGTAAATTTTGGTGGGTCATGTTTTTTCTTTACAAGCTTTCTCTGGGAAAGAATATAAACTGTGATAAGCTATAGTTGTGTCCTCAGCCTAGCTCATGTTGCCCTTCCTGGTTTGGTGCTAGTGTCTCCTTGGGCTTATTACTAAGAATATTGAAGTTTATGCTAGACTTTTCTTCAATATTTTACCTTTTCTAGTTTTTTCAGGTGGCCACAGTAATAAATATTCAACTTTCCTTCTGCATAATCTTATTATTCCTTTAATTTTTGTGCACCTAAATATTCTACATTATAGAACAATGCCATTGAAGACATTGTCCAAGATCTTTCCCAGCTCTAAAATGTAATCAAATCCTTCTCTACACAAGACAGGTCTATCTGCCAAGACATTAGTAATATTAATGTTGTAACTTAATTTTGTCATTTTTCATTCAGAAAGTAATGGATTACTGTTTTTTGATAACTTTTATGAATAGTCTGCTACATCAAAATGCTCAAGATAAAAACAATATAAATGTAGCAAGGATTATATATTGAATACAAGTTGGTATTTCAATGTGGCAGACAGCAGTGGAGGGGGAACATTGTGGGAGATAACAGATTATAGTAATTGAGGAAGTGAAGTTATCCCTTGGAAAGAGCTGGTCCTGAGAATATGATCAGGAAAATAAATTGTCCCAGAAACAAAACTTTTGGCTTCAGAGAAGTGAACTTATATAAAAACAGTTTGCAAATTTCCATTTGAATCCATTTTGGACCCATATGGACATATGTCTATGTATTAAGAATAAGAAGTAATGCAATGAAAAATAGACTTATTCCACTAAAATATGTAAATATGTAAACTTTTTCCTATCAACACATGGTATAGAAAAGATAGTATAGCATAGTATACCATTACTCCTTCTCCTCTGTTACCACCATTTATTTCGAGGGCTTGTTATGTTTTCTCATGAAAAAGACCTCCTAGGAATTGCTCCAGTACTTGAGAATGGCCAGGGGAAATGCCAAGGTATTAAAGTTCATCCTTGACAGATTCTCTCAAAATTATAGAAATTTTATTAACTACAATTAATGTCTTTATTATGATATTGTAGAAGCTCTGGCTACTAACATATACATGAAGCTCACTTGCCAAAAGGTTGGAGCTATAAACTTAATGCAATTAGTTATATTTGTTCAAAAATTCACAATAAATACACAAATTTTGAATAAACTTTTTAGATTTGCATCATTTAAATATTAAGTTTTCAGTCAGCAGAAATTGATCCTCAACAATTTAAAAAATAATTGCATACACTAATTCCCAGAGTGGTGTGGCTTCTAAAATATAAGAAGCTCATTTATGAAATATACATTAGAGCAGATGGTCATGAAGGGAGCCAATTGGACAGAATAATAAACAATACAAATTAAAAAATTCATAGTTAATTAAAGAAGTTTAAGGGTACTTAGAGGGGACACAAAGACCTAGGGACCTTTTCGAATAAACAATTCGTGTTTTGGTGCTATGCCATGTAATCCTCTTCAGTGTGTTGCTAACGAAAGGACAGTGATATGTAGAACAGATGAAAACACTTCATTAGAATGCTATCTTCAATAACCCAAGTCCCTTGATTCAACGTGCAGGAACAGAGTGTCATAAATTCTTGTGTAATTTGGTCTCAGTATTCCTCTCTTTTATTCTGCTATATGCATTTGGATCCCATTAACTTTTAAAAGGACTTTCATGCACAAATGATAATAGACACATTTAGTGGGAAGCATGTCTTAGTGTACTTTATAGTCTTCAACTCTGGGTAACACTGATTTACAGAATGTTAACTCTCAAGGGCTTTGCCCTTAGCAGGTGCTCTTCAATCAATGTTTGTAGAGTGAATGAAGGAAGTTGTTCAGGAAGAAAACACTGTTTAGCCTTACATTTAAAAGTACTTTCTATTTTTTATTTTGAAGGTTATCTGCTAAATCTTGTTTATTTTTCAAAATTCACTTCAAATTACCATATTCATTATCTGTTCATTCATTCATTCAACTGGAAAACATTTATTGAATACCTGTCAGGTGTTAACTATTTTATTTGCTATTGATAAATAAAACATAAACTTTATCCTTGATGGATTTACTGTTTACAGAGAGAACTGAACATGTAAATAATTTACATAATACAGTGAGAGAATTACTACAATTAAAATATACAAATTCTAGGCGAGTATACAAATATTCTATTTCTGCTTTATTGGGGTGAAAGGAAAGACAGTTTCAGGAAAAAAAATCAGAGAAGAGGACATATGACCTGAATCTAAAATTGGACTTTGCAAACTGGCAAACAGACCAAACATGGCCCATGTCAGTTTCTATAAATAAAGTTTTATGAAGACACATCTGATCACTTATTGCAATATCTGTGCCTGCTTTCATGCTACAAAACAACAGTTGAATAGTCATGATAGTAACAGTATGGCCAAATGCTTATTGTCTGGTCCTTTATAAAGTTTGCTGACATGAGTTTTGCAAAATGGCTGGTGTTCTAAGAGTCAGAATGAGGGCAAATTAGCATGTTCTGTGCCTTGGAGATAGGATAAGAGGTCATGAATGACCATGAATCAAGTTTAAATTTTATTGAGAAGAAAGTAAGAGGACACAACACTTCAGTTAGAATGAAGCTTTAAGACACAATATTAAACCCTAGAAATGTGACTATAATAAAATTGAGACTACCTGAGAGGGAAGGTGGAGAGCCAAATGTGAAGTGTATGGAATGGACTATGATGGAAGATTATGGGTGCCTTGGTTGTGGATGTGGTGTAGTAACATATTTGTGAGGGGATGTGATCCTATACCTCTGAATCATATACCAATATTACTTCAATTAAAAAAAGTTAGAAAAGTAAATGTTTTCAAATAAAAAGAGTCAGGAAAAGGAAAAGAAGTTTGAACCAAAATGGACAAGGAAGTTTGAACTAAAATTATAGAAGATTTTAAATGTTGGTGATGCTCTAGGGGGACACAACACTTTTAAGAGAATACTTAGAGTTGTCTGATTCTGCTTTTAGGGAGAACACACCCTACATGGCTGTAGTTCCTAAAGAGGAACTTTCTACTCAGGAAACAAGAACAATAGAATCATATTCTTTCATCTTTCATCCATCTTTGGGATTAGGCCTTCTTGGAGTGCCATGCAACAGATATGAAAAGGTTTGCTTAATAATATGGGAAGGATCTCTCCAAGGGAAGTCAATGTCAGAACCAATTCTAGCTCAGGGTAAACCAAGTCTACCCCAGAACCTAAGTCTAGGCCATTTAATTTGGTCTGGTCAGAGCAAAAAACCTTTATAGTTTAAAGGTGAGCTTGCTTATTTAATCATATAAGGGTCAAAGTCTTGACTAGAAATAAACTTGATGATACAGGATTTGAGAGTCTAGATCTTGCTTATTAATCACCACTTTTTTTTTTTTTTTTTTTTACCTCTGAGACATAGTTGTAACAGTGACAGAAGTTGGGACATACATGAATGAACCCCCTTGTAACTTGCACCAAAGAAATGGTACTAGAATCTAAAAGAGTAGATCTAAAGCAAAAAAGTGAACTGAAATCAACTAAATTTTAAATCTTCTAAATTGTAGGTGCTGCTGAGCTACACCCCAAATCTGATTCAGAACTTTTGTGTGTGGACACCTGAAATCTTTAAATTTTTAGTTTCTCCTTGATTATTCTTATTTTTCAACCATTTTAGTACCACATTTGAAAACTAGTGATCCCCAAAACAGTGTTTAACAGGATCACACTGTCAATACATGTATTTTTTTCACACAGCAATAGAGTTGTGTTAAGTATATGCTCAGTGATGTGACTGATAGTTTAAAGAAGTAGTATTTGAAAACCAGCATAAGAACCATTGGAAGTTTTAATTATTAAGTTATATAAAGTAGAGAGTGATATGTTTTAAGATTATTGCAACATGGCAGAGTTTTATAGGTAGATTGAAGAGAACAGATGACTGCAGAGTTACTTTGGATAGAATTCTAGTTTAAGCTTTTATCCATTTAAGAATTCTTCTACAAATTTCCTAAATAATGTCTGTTAGAAAAAAAAAAATACCTTCTTTTAAAGGAAACCTTCATTGCTACTTGTGAAAAATCATGACATTCTTAGATACAATGAAATTTTTTTTCAATATCAAATCAAACATACATCTGTTTTTCCACTCTGTGATTATAGTTTATATATCCTTAAAACAATATTGAAAGAAATCAGTGCCCTATTTTAATTCACTTATTACTCTTTCCCTTTGTTTTTTCTTTTGCAAATAAACTTGAAAGAGTATAGTTTTTAAATTCCTTATCACTTGGTACATGACTTTTTGAACATACTTTAGATCAGTATTTCACAAACCATGCCCTTTGTGATATTATTTTCAAGAGGAACATGTATAAGGAATTTCATAATAATATTCATTTGTGAAAGAGTAAAACTGTATCTTTGTAGAGCTTTAAAATGTACATTGGGATAGGCATTTTTCTCGGGGCACCTAGGTTCAAGAAAACTGTTTGTGTTTAATCTGACAATTTCTTTAATATCAATATTTCACTGATCAGATTTTGGGAAGTAAGGTTGTATGTTGCCAGCATTCCTTTTTATCTGTCAGGCATAGAAAAGAAGTGCAGCACTCCAAATGTCACCTTATCTGGGTTGAGTTCAGACTTTCTCTTTAAAAGATGTGAATACTATGTTCTTTGAAATAGTCTTCTTAATATAGGTGTGAACACATCAGCACTTTTGGTATTCTCATTATCCTACCAGCTCATTGAAATTTTAGTCAACTACTATCATTAAGGCTTTTCACATTAGATACTGTCAAATTAGGTTATTCCAACTTCTCCTCCATTTGATATAAACAAACAAAAACTATACACATTTCTATTACAATTTGATTGGTTTATTACAGGAATTTAATTTGGGGGAAAGCATTTTTTTTATTTTTATTTTTTTAAAGTTTCGTTTTATGATACAGAAGATCAATGAAACCAAAATCTGGTTCTTTGAAAAAATAATAAAATAGACAAACCCCTAGCTAGGCTAACAAAGAAAAAAATGGGAGAATACACAAATGAACAGGATAACAAATGAAAGAGGACAGATTCAACAGACACAGCAGATATCAAAAGAATAATTAGAGAACATTATGAAAAGCTATATGCAAACAAGTTCAACAACCTAGAAGAGATGGACAAATTTCTACAACTTTACAATCACCCAAAGTTATATAAAGAAGATATAGACTACCTAAACAGTCCAATTAAAAGTAGTGAAATTGAAACAGTAATTAAAGCCCTTCCCAAAAATAAAAGCCCAGGTCCACATGGCTTTACAAATGTATTCTACAAAACATTCAGAACTGAATTAGTACCTATCCTACGTAGACTATTTAAAAAAATCGAAAAGAAGGAGTTCTACCAAACATATTTTATGAAGCCAACATCACACTAATACCAAAACCAAACAAGGACAACACAAAAAAAGAAAACTACAGACCAATCTCTCTAATGAACACCRACGCAAAAATCCTCAAYAAAATCTTAGCCAACAGAATCCAACAATGCATCAACAAGATAATCCACCATGACCAAGTGGGATTTATCCCAGGAACACAAGGATGGTTCAGTATTCGAAAATCAATAAATGTAATCCACAACATCAACAGAAAGAAGAAAAAAAAAACACATGATTATATCAATAGATGCTGAGAAAGCTTTCAACAAAGTCCAGCATCCATTTATGATGAAGGCCCTTGGAATTCTCGGGATAGAAGGACCATATCTTAACATAATAAAGACCATATATGACGAGTCCATAGCCAATATCATTCTCAATGGCGAAAAGCTAAAAGCCTTTCCCCTAAGATCTGGAACAAGACAAGGATGCCCTCTTTCACCAATGCTCTTCAATATAACACTGGAGATCCTGGCCATAGCAATAAGACAAGAAAAAGGTATACAAGGTATCCAAACAGGGAAAGAAGAAGTAAAATTATCACCGTTTGCAGACGACATGATTACACAGAGAACCGAAAAAGCTCTACAGAAAATCTACTCAAGCTAATTGGCCGGTTTAGCAAAGTAGCAGGATACAAAATCAACACACAAAAATCAGTAGCCTTCCTCTATACA